>JAYJMB010056060.1:8497-45957 GCA_036873735.1 Pouteria campechiana | reverse complement strand
GACTGTAAATCTAGATAAAATCAAAATAGGCTGCTAAAAATTTCCCAATGAAAAGTTGTAAAATCTAAGTCGTAGCCCTCAGGAAAGTATTAGATATACTTAAATCTTACTCGTGGATAGTTTAACTATGCAAGTAAAAAAATAATAACATGATTAAAAGAAAAAAGTCGTAGTTACATGATTAACCTGATTAAAAAAATAATAATAATAACATGATTAAAAGAAGAGAAAAGATTTTGGAGCCATAGTTCTTGGGGAGCAGTCGTAGCTACTGCAATCCTATTCGTCACTAGTAAGAAAAGAAGTCACTTGGTGGGGAAGGTTAGGTGTAAAATTCATCATCCAAGATCTGGAATTGATAGTCAATCGAGAACTAACTAATCAAAATTAAAGGAACAGGTTAGAAGCTTGTACCTTGAAAGGAATTAAGCAGCAACCTCTCATTTTCGTATGAGCTAGAAGCTTACAGAAATAGGAAGAAGTTTCATCCAACTAGATAGAAAGGGGAAGACACCGGAGCTGAAGGGGAGATGTCGAAGCTGGGGGGAGACACGGGAGTTAGAAGGGACGCCGCTATCGTTGATGGCCAGCACCGTCGTCAATTGCAATGGCTGGAAAGTTTCCCCTTTTCGTTGAGGCAAGATGAGTGACAAGGAGAAAGGTCGTCGTCGATGGCTGGGAAACGTGCGAGGGAGATGGAGAGGCAGTTGGCTAGAATGGGATGTTGGGTTTCACACTTCGACGTAGAGGGTAGTTGGGCAAGAGGGAGAGAGTCTTATAAACAGAAAGGGTTTTCTGTATATAGTCCTAATATGCGTTACATGAGGGTCCTCTTATAGAGAAAATTACAACTTGAAACAGGAAAAATCTCCTTACAATAGCTGACTAATAACTAGCTTTCCTATTTTACACCATTGACCAAATCATACTATTTAAAACTAATCAAATCTCCTAATATTGGGTTGTATCAAAACCAAATCCCTATTTTTCAAATTCCAACACTCCCCCTCAAGATGGATTGAAGATATCTTCCATAGCCAGCTTGCCAATTAAACTATCAAATTGCTTCTTATGTAGCCCCTTTGTGAGTATATCTGCAACTCGATCTTTAGTTGGGATGTAAGGCATGCAAATCAATCCAGCATCGAGCTTTTCTTTGATAAAATGTCTATCCACTTCTACATGTTTAGTTCTGTTATGAAAAACTGGATTATGCGCAATGGAGATGGTCGCCTTTTTGTCACAGTACACTTTCATTGGTGACTTGTTAGTGATCTTCAAGTCTCCTAAAAATCTTTTTATCCACATTACTTCACATATCCCATGAGCAATAGATCTAAACTTGACTTCAGCACTACTCCTAGCAACCACATTTTTGTTTCTTACTTTGCCTAGTGACGAGGTTGCCTCCAACAAAGGTGCAATAACCTGATGTTGATCTTCTATCAGTTATGCTTCCAGCCCAGTCTGCATCAGTGTAGACTTCAACTTGTAGGTGCCCTTTTTTTTTAAACAATAGACCCTTTCCAGGTGTTCCTTTCAAGTATTTCAAGATCATGTACACAACATCGAAATGTTCTTGTCCCAGTGAGTGCATGAATTGGCTCACCATGCTTATTGCAAAAGCTACGTTAGGATGTGTATGAGACAAGTAAATAAGTCTTCCAACAAGCTTTTGGTATTGCTCTCGATTTATCACATCCTCTGGCCTAGTAGCTTGTAGCTTCATGTTAGGTTCAATTGGTGTTTCTGCAGCCTTGCAGCCTATCAACCCTATTTCACCAAGCAAGTCTAGTATATATTTTCTTTGGTTAACAAGTATACCCTCCTTAGACCTGGCGAACTCCATCCCAAGAAAATACTTTAATGCACCCGAGTCCTTGATCTCAAAGTCATGAGCAAGTTTCTTCTTTAGTCTCTCCAATTCTGCAGTACCGTCACCTATAAAGATTATATAACCTACATAAACAATTGAGATGGCAATTTTCCCATCTTTTGAATATTTGTAAAACATGGTATGATCTGCTTGACTTTAATAATAACCATGACCTTTCACAGCTCTCCCAAAGCGTTCAAATCATGCTCTAGAAGACTGCTTGAGTCCATATAATGACTTTTTTAACCTGCAAACGTTATTTACACAAATCCTTTCCTCATACCCAGGTGGCAAGCTCATATATACTTCCTCTTCTAAATGCTAATTTAGAAAAGCATTCTTTACATCTAATTGGTGCAAAGGCCAGTCAAAACTCACAGTCAAAGATAGGAGTACACGGATTGGATTTATTTTGGCAACTGAGGCGAACGTTTCCTGATAGTCAATACCGTGAGTCTCTGTAAAGCCTTCTGTCATTAGCCTTGCTTTATATCTCTCTAGACTTCCATCTGCCTTGTATTTTATCGTAAACACCCATTTACACCCTACTAGCCTCTTTTCTTTTGGGAAATCAACTACTTCCCAAGTACCACTTTTCCTCAAAGCATTCATTTTTTCCATAACCACTAACTCCCAATTTGGATCATCTAAAGCTTCCTGTATATTTTTTGAAATAAATAGATGAGAAATCTTAGAGATAAATGCCCTATGGTTACTGGAAAGTTTTTGGTAAGAGACATATTTGGCAATGAGATGCTTAACACATATTCAGACTCCTTTTCTTATGGCTATAAGAACATTAAGATCTAAAGGTTTATTATTTGAAGGCACAATGGGCAAAGGGAATGACACAGAAATAGGATTTAGAGATGAAACAGGAATAGGATTAGATATAGGAATGGAATTACCTGGAGTATTCGATGGACCATTTCTGGAAGGCTCTAATTGATCTTGTACTGAAATAATTGCTGAATTTTTACTCTTTTCAAGAGATCTTTTTCTAGTATAAACCAAAAGCTCAGAATCAGGAATACTTTGATCCTTTTGTAGTATTTCTTCCCATGTTGGTGACAAATTTACAATAAGTAACTTTTGACAAGGGTTTTCTCTATTTTCAGTATCTTAAACAAAAAATTCTTTTACATAGTTTTCAAGAATTGTGTTAGGCAAAGGAACAGATGTATCCCAAGAATTATCTTCATTTACTTTCTCCCTCTGAAGAGAATTTTTGCTAAAGTAAGGTTGATTTTCAAGAAAAGAGACATCCATACATGAATTTTTTTTGTTATAGGATTGTAACATTCAAAACCTTTTTTATTAGTAGCATAACCTATGAAAACACATTTTTCAGCTCTAGGATCAAATTTTGATCGAAATTTGCTTGGCATATGTACAAAAACTATGCAACCGAAAACCTTTAAAAGCAAATCTAAATTTATTCGTGATTCTGGAAAAACGTTTTTGAGACATTCTAATGGTGTGACATAATTTGAAACTCGAGTTGGCATCCATTTAATTAAATATGATGCAGTCAGAACAGCTTCTCCCCATAGATATTTTGGAATATGCATTGAGAACATCATAGCCCGAGTCATGTCAAGTAAATGTTTGTTTTTTCTTTTAGCTATTCCATTTTGTTGAGTATCACAACAAGTTGACAACTATTGAATGCCTTTTTCTTTCAAAAAATTTTCCAAATTTTCTTTAAAATACTTTGTTCCGTTGTCAGAGTGAAGTATGCTGATTTTTGTTTGAAATTGGTTTTGAACCATGTTGTAAAAATCCTTGAACAATTTTTCAACTTCAGTTTTTGTACTCATCAAATAAATCCAGCATAATCGAGTACGATCATAAATAAAAGTCAAAAACCATTTCTTTCCAAACACAGTAGTAACTCTTGATGGACCCCATATATCACTATGAATTAAATAAAATGTTTTAAAGCACAACAGGATTTTTTATTATAAGTAGCACAATGGCTTTTTGATAAATGACAACTTTCACATTGAAAAGATGCAGAATCCACATTCTTGAATAAAGATGGAAATAAATGTTGAAGATAAGGAAAACTAGGATGTCTTAGTCTAAAATGCCACAACATAATTTTTTCACGCACAAGAATAGAACTAATACTACTAAAGCCTTGAGCTTTTTTATTAGTAAATAGGTTGTCATCAAAGTAGTAAAGACCATTTATCATCTTAGCACTGCCAATCATCCTTCCCGAGTTCTGGTCCTGAATATCATAATGAGAATCATAGAAAGTAATCCAACAGTTAGAACCTTTGGATAATTTGCTCACAAACAAAAGATTGCAGGCTAGTTTAGGAACATGGAGTACAGATTTAAGATCTATAATCTCTGAAATTTTGATCAAGCCTTTTCCTGCAATGGATGAGAAACTACCATCGTCAATTCTAATTTTTTCATTTCCAGAGCGAGAGGCACTAGTAATATGATTAGATGCTCCAGAATCAATAATCCAAGGAGCAGAAAAACAAGGTAAGGCATAAGATTCGCTACCTATTTGGGCCATAGAAACATTAGGAATACCATATGAGGAATTGGACTTTAGCGGTTTAAGAAGATGATCCATCTGTTCTTTTGTGAAGGAACTTGTCTCATCTTCATTGGCAAACGGAAAGGCACGATTTTGTTTATCACCTATTCTGTTACTTTTCCAATTTGCTAGTTTCCCATGAATATTCCAACAATTTTCTTGAGTATGGCGTGGTTTATTGCAAAAATCACACCACACACGAGGCTTTTCATCTGGTTTCTGCCAGTTCATGATTGCCCTGCTTGCGTTAGCATCAGAGGTAATTAATGCAAAATTCTCAATAGGTGCTACAGAGGTATTCTTTCCAAGCATAACACTCCTAAGACTCTCTTCTCTTCTTTCCAAGCATAACACTCCTACGACTCTCTTCTCTTCTAACTTCTAAGAACACCTCACTAATTGAGGGAAGAGGCTACCTACTGATTATTCTCCCACTCACTGCATCAAACTCAATATTGAGTCCAGCAAGAAACTTGAAGATGCGGTTATCTTCCATGGTTTTCTTGTAGTGATTGCAGTCCTCAGTCGATTTCCGTTCATAAGTATTGAACAGGTCCAAGTCTTGCCACAACCGTTTCAGCGAGTTGAAATACTTGGTAACACTATCATCTCTTTGACTGATTTCACCGAGTTTGATGGTCAACTCATAAACTTGGGATTGAATGCCCAGATCAGAGTACATCTGGTTAACGTTGTCCCAAAGTTCCTTTGCAGTAGGATAGCACATGTAGTTGGAGCTGATTTCTTCGTTCATGGAATTAACGAGCCATGTCATTACTATGGAATTTTCAGCATCCCAGGTTGCATACATCGAATAATTTTGTATTGGCTCCTTCTTGTCCCCTGTTAGATAACCAATCTTCCCTCTCCCTCGAATATACATTCGAACATACTGAGACCAACGCAGGAAATTATCACCATTTAATCGGATTGTGGTGATTTGGACAGAGTGAGACTCAATGTTGGAGGCTTGAACAGTTTGGGTTTCATTGGATTTTTGTGGGACAATTTGAGGAAGGGTTGAATATGATGATAAATCAGACATTGTGAGAAGGGCTAGGGTTACAGATGAGTCTTTAGGGTTTTTTTTTTTTCAGGATGAGCCAAGGCTTTAATACCATATAAACAGAGAAGGTTTTCTATATATAGTCCTAATATACTTTACATGAGGGTCCTCTTATAGAGGAAATTACAACTCAAAACAGGAAAAATCTCCCTACAATAGCTGGCTAATAACTAGCTTTCCTACTTTACACCATTGACCAAATCATACTATTTAAAACTAATCAAATCTCTTAATATTGGGTTGTATCACAACGAAATCTCTATTTTTCAAATTCCAAAAAGTCTCGTTCACGATTTAGAGCAAGGCGGAAGAGGGAGTCAGCAATCAAAGAGGGAGAGGCAGTCGGCGACTGGAGAACCGGAGATGTAGAGGGAAAGGCAGTCAGCAAGAGGGAGAGGGTCTCATTTGCGATTTAGAGCAAGGCAGAAGAGGGAATCGGCAATTAGAGAGGGAGAGGCAGTCAGCGACCAGAGATTTAGAGATGAAGAGGGAGAGGCAATCGACTGGGCACTTTAACGCAAAGAGGAATCGGAAGAGCGGGAGAGGGTTTTGCCATCTGGATAGGGTGGGGCACGAGAGAGATTGAGGCTTTTTCACATTTTCGTTTATTTATTTATTTATTTAGTTTTACTGACAAACTGGGTTGGACTAGCTCACTAATCAGACTTCGGTTTATCCGATCCATTTGGTTTTTTAACATTAGACCGGACTGGCCTTAATCGAACTGTTGCTTGGACCAGTTGCCGGTCGAACCGGCCAATCCGGTTCGGTTTTAATAACACTGAATTCGACACATGGACTTAAGCTTTCACAAGTGAAACTTATTCGATAATGGGGCAAATTTGGCAATTGTGATCCCAAAACCAAATTAATTGCATGATGTATATCCCTCATAGGTGGTAACTCATTTGGTAACTCTTCAAGGGTCACATCCCTAAATTCTTTCAACAAATTTGTAACTTCAGATGACTAAACAGCAGAATCCTCTAAATGGATACTAGGCTCAGACTTTCCTACCAATATCAACACTATGCTAGACTCTTTACCCTCCTTTTCAAATTCTCTTTTAGCCAAAATGCGCAAAGTCTTTTTCTTTGAGAATTTAATGAGAGATTTTTTTTTGGAACCTTTCTCTTACTAATGATTTGGCTTACCTTAAAAGAATGGATTTTCATTGTGTCTAAAAAAGTATGTGTTTGATTTTCCATAATATATGATATTCATATCAAATAACCAAGGATGACCAAGTAAAATATGACTCACATCCATAGGAAGAACATCACATCATGTCTGATTCACAAAATCTACAATTTTAATCGAAACAAGACATCTTTATAGTATAGTTCTACCCATGCCATTCTATAAGTTTTTAAATGAGGCTTAGATTTCAACTTCATCCTGGCTACACTAGTCTTTAAAATAGCATTCATGGAACTATCCCCATCAATAACAACTTTGCACACAGCATTCCCACATGTGAAAGACACATGAAAAATATTGATACGCTTTCAATCATTCCTAAAATCAAAAGTAGATAAAATGCATCTCATGGCACACATATTCTCAACATCATGCTAATCCTCATCATATTCTGGATCCAGATCCTTAGGTTTATCTAATGAATTAATAACAAAATTTATCTCTCATTATAATCCCCCATTGTCTTAACTTCTATTGTAAGAGTACGATTAAGACAATATGATGCAGTATGATCCTAGCATAATATCTAAAACATTCAATATCTAATACTCTATGACATAAACTAGATGCAACATTAGAGCTAGCATTTCCTAAGAATTTTTTTTTTCAAGTTGTTACTACCTTTACTTTGTTAACTCACTCTTTAGTTAGGCAAGGTACTAAACTGGATGTGTATCTAGTTACTTGGGTCTCCTCAACTTGGAAATTCAAGCATTTAACAAGCAAAGAGTTTTGATATTTCTTAAGTTCTAAAGTCTTATAAATTATTTCCTCAAGGGTCTATTAGGCATGTAAGATCAATCAGTGTCCGTATTATCGATAAACACACCTATTTATCAGTGGCCTGGAAAAAATATTGTTTTTATCAAAGATAATATCATTTTTTTCAGGAACTTTATTGATAAAATAGAAAAAATAGAAAAATAGAGAAAATTTGAGATATTTTCAGTGAAACATTGTACTAAATTATTATAAATATAAACACACAATTTGGGCAAAAAAATGGATTAAAAAAGCTACCATTGCATGAGTAATGAATGTGCACATCAAAAATGTATATAGGCCGGCAGAAGGCTGATACTCTTGAAATGCAAATCTTAACAATGTATGCATACAAAAATGTCTAAAAAAAGACTAGACTTTCAAAACCACTCAAAAAACATACTTACAAATTTTAGGAATTAATTATATTTTTAACAATTTAAAAAATTATTTATAATTAATATTAAATTATAAAAAATGAAAAATCAGTTTCCATAAAAATCCTTAATTAAAACAGATAACTAAATTGCATGATTCATGATCCAAACATTGATTTTTTAAAAAAATATAATTTTAGAGTTTACTCCCAAAATTCTTAATTTTACAAAAAAAAAATGTTGGAAATCTGTTGAATTCAACAAATATTATGTTTAATTTGTATTTTCATTCATAAACAATTACTATATTGGGATAAATTAAACGATTTGGGGATTTTCCCCAAATCGCATGTTCATCCCCAATCTATCAAATCTGACGGATTTGGTTGTGTGAATCTATTTAAATCAACACTTTAATGCAATAAAAACATGAAACACATAATTTCGAGACATAGAAATATCAAAAACTGTGAAAAAATTGAAATTTTTACCTATACAGGGTCCGAATACTGCTTATATAAAATGTTGATTTGATCTTGAAAAGTGAGTTTTTCTTCCACAAAATTGACAATGGATCTTCCATTTTTTGTGGTAGAATGTAGAAATCAAAGAGTAGAAGAGAAAAAATGAGGTTTAGGGGAGTTTTCGCACCTAACAGTGGCCGAAAATGTCGATAATATCGATATTAAATATACTGAAACCAATTCTAATTTCAATTCAAGTTTAAAGTTATTGATAAATTTGGAATGAATCACCCATCGTTCTTTAGTAATTTGACATCTCAAGAATAGATTATTAAATTTTTGATAATACTCAATGACACTTAAGGTTCCTTATCTTAAACTTATCTATTGATCCATTAGTTAGTCTTTGTGAAAAAAAGATATTTCAACCTCAATTTGTTTCTCATTTTAACCCGAATAGTGATGTGTGCCTCTCTATCCTATTCTATGTCTTTCTCATCTCAATTTGTTTCTCATTTTAACCAGTATAGTGTTGTTTGCCTCTCTATTCTATTCTATGTCTCTCAACTCCTAACCAGTAATGTTGGGAGATCTTATCAATTTAATCTTTGCATACTGGATGCACTATATATCTATCCTGTTATATCACTCAAAGAATTTTTCCAATTCAATTATCCAATTTATGATGAAGTCAAGATTAAACTGGTCATCAAAACTAGACAAATCAACTTTAACCTTTTTTTGTGACATCATCATCTCCAAGGACATGCCTACATTCAATTACCACATTCTGTTATGGCTGACATCGGAAGTCTCATACCTATGTTATTGCTAAGATTCATTCATTGGTTTCTCTAAAATTTTGAAAATTTTCTGGATTCTCAACTAGAAACTCTCCACCAATACCACATGATGATCCCTAAGAGTACCCGGAGGTGGAAGAATACCTTTATGTTAGTGGTGTATGAGACTCTAACTATGCCCATTATGAGAAAACTGACTTATGTTAGGTTCTAGAAGATCTATCCTTGCATATTCAATAGGACATTTGTCTAGATGCTTTAATATTGACTAAGTTTGGACTTCTAACTACATTTGACATTGGTTTTGTAGTCTTTATCCTATGTGTGACAAAGACTCAGTGAAGTTGGCTTGATCTAGGGATAGGTTCTAGCATTGTTAAGCTAAGGATTCATATTTTTCATTTAGGATATAGATATCAAAGGTTTGGGAAAACTTTTCACCTATACCTCCAAGTTGTGTATTGGTAACCATGATGGATGTAATATAAGTAGCTCAGAACAAAGTGATGATGAAATTCAAGAGCATGAAAATGTATACCACTACAATACAAAATTTCACACCAAAATAATTAACTTACAGCTGCTAAAAAAAGTCACCAAAGTAAGCAAGTAATAAATAAGAGAAGGTATCCCAACTCATTCAATAGATAAAAGATTAATTCAAGCTCAAGTGGAAAGAATGTAACATTTAAGAAGCCCTGAAAGCCTTTTTAAAATACCTATGTTCCAAACTACAATTTTTGGCAAAAAATGATTTTTCTAAAATTTCTAAAACTACTAGCTAAACTACAATTTCTGAAAGACCAAGACATTTCAGAGGAACTGTCTACAATTACAAAAACTAAAGGGTTGTTTTTGTAAAATTTCTGTTCTAACCCTTTTGCAAAACCAAAAATCAACAGGGGCTAAATTGTAAACCTCCTAGATTTAATTTCAAATAAGAAATTAAAGGGGCCTTTTTGCAATTTTTTCAGGAAGAATTCCAAAGGCAGAAGACGTTTGTCTTCTTCTTCATGCATTCGCCAGTTGCGAGGATGAAGGCGGGTTTCAAACCCACAGAAGCCGTCAACAATAACCACTAATGGCACTGGATGAAGGGTCGGAGATTTCCAACAGCAAATGCAATGGTCAGTGACACTGCTGAGGCCTCTCAACTTCACTGGAGTTGTCGGATTTATAAAAGACACTCACTGTGATTGTCGAATCCATATGCGGTTTGGTTGACATAGTCGGACGATAATTTCGGACACTGCAAGGCTACTGGAGTGGAAGTAAAAGACTTCCAAAAGGAGTTCCAACATTGTGGGAAACAAAAAACAAAGAAGCTAGCTTTGGATGGGGTCCATCGATGCTGTGAGTGGTCAAAATCGACGCAGGAGCTTTCAGATTTGCCAGAAATCAACACTCAACCACGAGTTTCGACCAGGGTTATTGTAGAAGATGAAGCAACAACCCAACCAAGGGATTCCAAATGTGTGTTGCGAGATTTGGCAATTTTCAAGATGATTTCAAGAGAAGTAGCAATGCTTCTACAAAATCAAAGTATAGGACTACAAAGGAAAGCAGTTCAAATCAAAAAGGAAATTGCAAAAGAAGTGGCTTATGTTACCACAACTCAAACTATGTACACGTATTTCTCTTTCATATGTGTGTTAGAGATGTATGTGAAAAGGTCTCCACAATCATATTGCAAAGAGAACAAATGAAAATTTTTCACCAAGTTTGCTTTGATACCAATTTGATGCAAGACAAGTAGAAAGAAAAAAGAAAAAAGGAAAAAACCTCTCAAATGAATAAGAATGGAAGATAGGGGAGAAGGAAAATTTTAAGGAGAAAAACTAGAGCAAATAGAAGCAATAATAATATCAACCATAAACCCTGATATAAGCTACTCTATTTATAAGCTCAAAAGCAAAGCCCTAAAAATTGCATAACAAATAAAATACCAAAAATAGTAATCTATACTAAAAACAATATTTTAAAAAAATCATAAATCAAATACAAAAGCCCCTAATTTTTACGATTGTGCAGAGAATAAGCACAAATTGGGCGCATATCACTATATCCATCACCCTCTATCCTATCATTTTCAAAATTCAGCCATTATCCCAAGCCAAACCAATCATCAAAATGTTGAAGATGGTATGAGAGGAACTAATGCATGTAATGACCAGCCGGGAGTGTTGGGGAGGTGGAAACAAGGTATTAACAAAAAAAAAAGTGACTGGCAACTAAGGCTTTCACTATGGGGAGTCGTGGTGACCAACATGACAAACTTAGCAACTAGGTGATTAGAGGACCTAAATGAGAATGGCAAAGAAGGCGAGGGAGAACAACTTCCAAGGTGCATAATAGCAAGGGGAGATCATATGCAGAAAGGAGAATATTATAGGATTAGCCTGGATTGAGATGCAGGCAGTCAACCTAACAGTTTGTCTACAATAGTGGAAGGCAATGAGATTATGAATTCTTTTTGTAACGCCAAAAGTTTATTCAAAATGGAAACAAAACACAAAGGTAAAACCAAAGACTCATCTTTACGAATCCTTCAATTTCACAACACAGCTCCTTCAAACAAAAACACAAAGCCCCTTGGAATAATAGTTTATCACATCGAAATTATGGTGGCTTATTACATCATTTATCAAAATCTAAAATATAATATACAATGATAATGTATTAAAATAGCTTATTCCATTATAACCATCATCAACTGTGGTCTAATAAATAACTTCTAAATTAAGATCAAGGAATTTATTTTATGTTTCTTTTTCAATGGATTCCAAAAGATTATTCAATAAAAAAAGAAAAAGAAATGTCTAGATAGGTCAACAAGAATTGGTTTAATCCCACCATATCCTTTCCAATTTCTTCAAAATATTCTATTTTTAAAAAATGACCAAATCAGCCAAACCATTAGAAAATGATAAAAATGTTATCATCTCTCCACCTTCTCCCAACCACCACCATCACCAACTACCAGTAGCACCTTCTTCCTAAACACCCAACACCAACTTTATTTCTTCCCAAACAATCACAATAACCACTGTTTTTGTCCCAACCCCAATCTCAACAAATACCATTTTCTCTTCATCATCACCACCTTTGCAGCCACCCCTGATGGAGGACAATGGAAGGACAAAAACAAAAAAAAATAAAAAAATTCTAATGGCTGTTTGCAGGAAGGTGTTCTTTGTTGTAGTTTGGAGGAAAAAAAATGTGATGATGATCATTTAAAAAGACAGCGTGGAAGCAGAGCCTTGGACATGATGGCAGTGCTTGAAGGTAATGGTGAAGAGCAGAGGGTATCTTAGCCATTTTTTAACAGCATTTTGGCATTGTGGCAATTTTCAGAATAATCAGAAAACTTAGCAGACCAGTCTGGACAATTTAAAAAGGTCATGGCTACTCGAATAAACCAATGTTTGGATTGGGTAATCTCATCAAATGTATTTGAACGATTTTATTCTTATTTAGATCAAAACCACATCAACCACTGTCACTTTCTCCTCTTCAACCGTATTCACTTCTTTCTCTTCTTTTAAGCTTGAACTTGCACCACTGCCCTTTCCCTGTACCCACCCCCCCTGCCATAAGGCCCATTGCCACCCCACTTCCTGGACCCCAATTTTCATCTTCTCAGTACAAACCCGCTTTTACTGATGCACCACTAGCACAATCTCCCTCAACTCAAAACTACATTCCAAAAATGTCTGTCTCATTCAGATTCATTCAAATAATAACCTATCCCTATTTCATCCATATACAACTTGGATTTTTGTTGATTTTTTGTTTTTCATTGATACACAGAAAGTGGCAATAGAGAGGGACGGCAAACTTCAAAAAAAAAAAAAACAAGAAGAAGTTTCTTGCTATTTTAGACTCTAAGATTTAATTTTATTTTTAAAATAAATTAAAGCCTAAAATCTAACATAGAAAAAAATTTTACTTTTTTAAACTTGGCTCCCTCTTCCCCTGCAACCATGTAGCATTGAACGACAAACAAAAACTTACCTAAGCTACATAAGAATGAAATAAGCAGATGCTATCATGAAATAAGCACATGCTATCATACTGTGTGAACTGGATAAGCATTGCTGTCACAGTCCTTCAAGAGACGGAGTGAACCCCTCACATGGGAGTTGGGGGAGCTATTTGGGCAAAGCTATGTGGAGGAGTGAAATTTCATGCAATTTTAAATATTAGGCTTTAAGCTTATTTGCGTGTCGGTTGGGTTAAGATTGTTGATGTAAGAATCTAGTTTTATAGTTTGATATTGCGTTAGATGAGTTTTTAGCTTGATAACCTACAAACACAATAATCACAAAAATGCTCTTATGAAATAATAACAATATCAGCACTTTTTATGTTTTGTAGGGAACTTTTGTAATTTCTGGGGCTAATAATTTTTAAATTGCAAAGGAGTTCTAACAGGGACATCACACAAGGAACCCACATGCACAAGAAAAACCAAAAATGCTAAGCTCCCTTCTTAGTGGATCAGAGCTTATTTTGTGGACTGAGTAGAAGATCAAGCCCAGATCATCCATTGCACTAGTAAGTTACAATTAAATTTTATTTTATTTTAATTTGTAATAACCTGAATAATTTGTTTTCTCTTCTTGTTATAGATGGCTTATATTTGATTTATGATTAGGGTTAGTTATAAATAATAAATACCCTCGTACAAAAATTTATAATTAGTATGGTCAAACAAAACATAGATTTGCACACAGCAACTAGAGTATTATGCCTCTCTCTTCCCTAGTGTGACCTTAAGCATTTTCAGGAGTTCCATTCTAGTTCTTGTTTCCCTTCTTCCGCTCATTTTTCTTTTCTTTCTTCTTTCATTTTAGGAAAGCCACAGATTCATATATACAATTTCCCTACTTCTTCTCTTCCTTTCCTTTTCTCTCCATTTCCTTCTATTCTTTACTCTCTCTTTTTTTCCCTTCTCTTTTTGTTTACCATCCCTTTACCACTTTTCCAGTTCTCCATTAACCAAACACACATCTTACTACTTTTCATAATCATTATCTGGCCGGGTTTTCACTTTATTGATAATTAAGGATATATCAGTATTCTCAAAACATATATATATATTCTCACTATTGATGAAGATAACATTGCTTTTACTGGGGAACACTATCAGAAAAATAATAAAAGCTGAAATTTTAAACAATTAAATACACATTAAAGCCAAAAATATTAATTTAAATGTAACATCTAATGACCAACAACAATACATAAGCAATCCATATATACAACCTCAACAAATTTTGCATAATTTTAATAAATGAAAATAATGTATATATCAGTGTTCGTCTTATCGGTAAATTCTAATTTATCAATCCCTCAAGAAAAGAGATAATATCATGTTTATTGCAGATAATATCGTTTTCATTGGGGAATTTATCAGTAAAATAAAAAATTTAGAAATAGAAAAAAATAAATCATGGATAAAAATTCAAGATAAATTAAAAGAAATATAAACACACATTTAGAGAAAAAATTTAATTCATAATTAAAAATTTCACCGAACCAGTATCTTTTACTAAAAAACTATTTTTTAGAAAATAATTTGTAATTAAGAAATTTAAAAGGGCTAACCCAGCCCATAAAGCTCCTGCACATTGCAAGGTTCAAAGAGGGGCGTCCATGTGAACACAGCCTTACCCATGCTTTAGATAATACCTCTGATAATATCAATAAATTAAAGATAACATAATATTAAGTATCTCCGATGTTATCCAGAATGGATGAAAATATTAATTTCAACAATTTCATTTAGCTCAACTAAAGCCCAAAAGCCCACTTTAGCTGGATTAAAAACCCAACTAGGCCCAATCCAAGACTGACAAGCCAGTTAAAATAAACCAGGCCCAATCCAAGGCTGACTAGCTAATTAAAAATTAAAATTAAAATTAAACCAGCTCCCTATGCCTCGAATTAATTTAGAACCATCTTGGTGAATACTGCTTTAATTGTCTTGTTTATTTACTAAGTCTGCATTGCATGTGATCCTTGTATGGGTTTATGAAACTCTTTGCCATGCATAGGTTTGCAATAGCTTAAAGCAGTTCTAGCACCTTCCATGCCTATCTAGAATTAAGCCCCTCCTAAGAAAGACACAACAAGAGCACAACAACGAGAAAACTTACCATCAGTTAGTCACACTTGATTGGTCACATTAAACACAACTAGACCATGACACACAACACAATTCTTCCAACCCTCTTGAGGATTACAAAAATGCTCGTACATCTTAACGGCTTCAAGCAAGGCAAACAAACAGAACATTGTTTTTTGCACAATGAAATTTTCCCCAGCACACTGCCATCACCTACAAAATTGTCCCCAGCTAGATTTCATTCATTCATGTTTGGATGTGAATGAGTGTGAGCAGGAGCACGCATGTGCGTGTTAGAGAGAGAGAGAGAGAGAGAGAGAGAGAGAGAGAGAGAGCATGAAAAGAACAAATATAGGATAAGTAGACTTTCAGTATATTACCTTTGCTTGTATAAACTTTTCCTTAATCGAAATAGGGTCTGTGGGATTAGGTTTCCTGACTACATGTTGTTTCCTTTTATCAAACCTGTAGAAACTGCATGAACAAGAATTTCAAGATCATGAATTCTGAAGCCTCTGATGAGGCAATCTTACATGTAATTTTCATTAAGCTACTATACAAGGATTTATAATCACAATAGAGAGAATGCATTTTCATGCACGTTGAACAACGTACCATTACCTTGTGCTTGGAGAGGTGTCTTCAGCATTTGTATTACTGGCTGAATGCAACAATTCTTCCCAGATTGAGTTGGCATATTTATTACCCAAAGATTGAAATAAATTGATAACAGAAGGCTCCCATACTTTTACATCAAGCGTCAGTGACCTTACCTTCAGCACAGATCATAAATAACAAAATTAGTTTTTCACTAGATCAATCACAGGAGCTGTCAAAATTTTTTCACAAAATCATGTATATATGGGCATCCATACTTGCAGCATCATCAACACAAGATAAAAATTTAAAAAAAAAAAATGAAGAACATCTATTAAAACTATGCATTTTATGTTATGAAATACATATATAGGAAGGGTCATGATTCAATAAAGCCAACCACATCAAAATCCAAATGGAGCTTTTTTCATTTTAGGCCACTACCATATTGTAATCAGATCTAAGCCAACAATTATGCTTAGCACCATATGCTTAATTAAGAACATAGGTTATAAAAACCAAACCAATCATCAGACCAGTCCATTGTTCAGTTCAATTTGAACCCGTTCAAAGGGTGAATCAAACTGAGTTAAACCATATTAGTATTGTTATATTATTATATTATAACACTTTACTTGGTATTTTACATGCATGAGCTATAAAAATTAAAATGTTAATAATTATATAACATTGCGAGAGAACAATTTTTCTTTACTTGTGGTTCAAATAATCTTTTTGGCTAGATGAAGGGACTGGATTTTGAATATATTATGTGAAATCATTTGCATTATACAAGTTGTGTATTGGTGAGCATAGTCCATCAGAATAATTCCTTTTCTAAAAAGATGACCTATGAAGCACAAAATCCTAACTTTTAATGGCAATCTCAAGGCTTCACCGACAGTTTCTCTTGCAGTTGATACTCGAGATCTCTATCAAACTTAAGAGGTAACACATGGAATTTAGTAGAAACCATTTCTAAGCCATCAAAGGTGGATACATATGATGAAAGGGACGAAGATTTTAGATTGTTGATCAAATTGATTGGAATGGTTTTCCTTCCATTTTGAATTTAAAAGGGTAACTGGGGAAACTACTGGTTATATCGCTAAAGGGGTAGAGTTCTTCCTTCTTTTTTCTCAGGCGTGAACTGGTTGAACAGTTTGCCGATTCATTTGGTCAATACTATTGGTGACATCTCAAAGACAGTCATTGTTCAGGGACAAAAAAGATAAATGGAGAGTCAAAAGATGCGAATGACAGGCAAAATGTTCAATGTACAGACTCAGTAAGTTTTAAAAAAATAATTGATAAAATCAATTGGATGCCCTTTGGCTTTACTGATGTCTAATGAAAAAACATTAAAAAAAAAAATTCCATTCTTCCACCACATTTCTTCTTTTTCTTTTTCTTTTTTTGCTATTATCTGAAGTCAAATCTGACTCCAAGGAAGTCGAAATCAAGAGCAAACAACACTAGCCTGAGGATTTGCTTCTTCTTCTTCTTGTTTACTTCTCTTTTCTTTTCTTTCTTTTCTTTTTTTTTTCTTTTGATGAATCAGTTGTAATGCAACAAACGAACATGAATGCAGATGTCTAGGTCAAGCTTTTGGATTTTTTTTTAGTCAATTGAACAAGTTGGGAAAACTAGAAATGATATGAAAAATTCCCAAATAGCCCAATAACACCCAAATTTATCCAACTCTTTGCATCCAATTGGCTTTCTATGGTGTTCTACTATTATAAAACAAGTTGTGATTAATCAATTTAAGTCAATTGAACCAAGTTTAGAATTTTAGCAAATTTGATATCCAACTAGTTATCATTAATACTTTTTAGTCAACTGGACAAAGTTTGAAATTTTAGCAAAATTTGAGAAACCTCAAGAAAGTTGTTTCATTTCACTCAATTCGATTCCAGTGAAGATCGTAAATTAACTCAGTGAAGGGTATTGAGTTTCGAAAGGAACTTATAGAATTTCCCCTTATGTTTTCAAAAATCTTACATCACCAAAATTTATCTTTTTACCAATGCATCTGCCATATCCCTTTCCTACCAACATCACATACGCCCTTGAAATCATCATCATTATCAAAAGTTGCTTTCCGGCTACATGGATCAGTTGCACCACTTCTGTTGATCTTGGGTTATCTTCGGTTATCTTCATTAAGTTTAAGCATTTTCATATCTTTTCCAATGACCTCTAACCATGTTCTTTTTAGCCTTCCTTTAGTTCTCTTACAGCCTTCTATTTTGACAAACTCATTTCTGATATGCATTTCACATGACCAAAACACTAGGTAATATAATATTACTACATTTTAAATGTTATCTTTTCTTGTTTTCCTGTACATCTATCTTAACATCCTCATTTCAGCTACACTCATTTTATGTGTGTTGTTCTTCACCTGCAAAACCTTCTACCCTATAAAGCATAGTCTGTTTTAGAACTGTCATATAATATTTTCCTTTAAACTCAAAAAACCTTTTTTCTCAAATGATGAGCATTAACTTAATCCGTGCATAAAAATTACGAAGTCATAAAGAAAATTAAACTTGTCTATTTGACTATTTCAAACCAGACAAGAATAATACAGTCCAAATAAAATATTTACAAAATCAAATAAATATTAGGAATATATTTTACTAGATCTAATCCACATTAATTACCTACTATCATATATATATATATATATATAATCATTTGTATTTTAAATAAAAAACTATAATTGAAAATGCAAATCAAAAAATCGAATGTCCTCTAAGATATTTACAACCTTAATTGCATTTGATTGAGTGAAGCTGAGCACTTGGGGGTTTGTCAAATTTCACAAAACTTGAAAGCTTAGCCTTAATTTGCTGTAACTGGTTCATCACAATGTACTATAAAGGGATACATGGATACCTTGGAAAAGAGATTTTAGGCATCATTAGTATAGATTCAAAAAATTCAATTAATGACATCACCCTGATAGAGATAATACCACAATGGGAAAATAACTGAATTTGCTAATGAAACATCAGGAGGTTTTAAGAAATAAATACATCGTATGCATAAAACTTCAGATAAAACTAGCAAGAATAGTAAATTTCCTTTGTCAGTAGACCATATACAATAAGATAAATGTGGTATCATTTTCTTTGTTAATTTTCTAATAAAAATAACTTCAAAAAATAAAAATAAAAAGAAAGAAAGAACGAAAGAAATGGAGTGTATTTGATGTGCTAGGCTACAAATCTACCTTAACAACAAAAAAACCTTCAAAAAGGATATCCAAAAAAAGAAAAAAATGATAATTAATTCAAACAAAAACAAGAGCTCACCTTCAAAATTATGTAAACAAAATATCAGAAAATACCACACTACTAAATGAACCTTGTTCACTGCACATTATTGCCAAAAAAGTCAACTTCAAGTGAACAAACCCATTTGGTAATGAGGAAACAGGGAGGAAAAAGGGAGAAAAATGTAGAACCTGGATAAAAGGTAAAAAAAAAGGATATAATTTGATAGGGTAAAAAGATAATGATTGAAAATAAAGTGAATAAAGTAAAAATAGATAAGTTTTTCAGATGAAAAGATAGGAGGTAATGATCGAAAATATAACTAACAATGAAGAAAAAAAAAGCTTATTGTAGTAGGTGAGAGTCCGTAAATGTCACATCGAAAGGGGTGGGGCAAAAGATAAAACTAGATTTGCTCCCAAAAAATAAGTATTGGAAAGATATATTGGAGCTATTACAAAAATGGTCACTACTGATAGATAAATAGATTTTCCATTGCCTAAAATTCATTGCTTACAGTGTCAACTATTGCCTAAAATTTGTTGCCTATAGTGTCAACTATTTCATTAGATTATTAATAAACATGAGAAATAAAACTGATGTCACTGTCATATTGTAAGAACTAAGAACACATTTCAAGTTCTTAGAGAAAGCTAACTACAAATTTAACTACACACCAAATTCCATGTTATGTCTATAAAACTGCAACTGAAAGTTTACATGCAAACCCCTAAAACATGGAGA
Source organism: Pouteria campechiana (assembly GCA_036873735.1). Lineage (NCBI taxonomy): Eukaryota > Viridiplantae > Streptophyta > Magnoliopsida > Ericales > Sapotaceae > Pouteria > Pouteria campechiana. The sequence goes on along the minus strand of JAYJMB010056060.1, from coordinate 26,094 downwards.
GATGGGTTTACCTTTGATATGTGTACCCCAAGATTACGGTGGACACCAGAACATTCAATGCACACTAGAATACCAAGGTTCAAGGATGCCCAATCTGGGTCTGGAGCACCACAATCGGCACATCTATCATTTCCTTCAACTCTTTGCAGCACTTCAATTGGCTTCTCGTGCTTTACACTATGCCGATGTTGCTGTGAACTTCCAGCTAAACGTTCATGAGGGCCAGAAATGAAATTCCTTTCTGACATGCAATCATCAACAGACGAGGGATCAAATTCAGAGCTACCAAGAGAACTACTCTCACTGGCCGCACGTATATGATGAACTCGTCCTATTGGACTTGCAGGAAGGCGCTGGAAATGAACGCATACATTGATCAAAATGCATCTTCTTTCACGTCAATAATTAAAGTATAACTCAAAAGCCGAAGCATGTCTGTGATCCAACCTGAATAGGTGACTGTGAACTCAGCAGCGATGCAATAACACCAGTAATCTTTTCAACCCAATCCATTTGATCCATAGCACTCTCTGCCTGAACCAACCAACAACAAGAAAAATACAAAAGAACAAGATTTCTTAGCTTAGATACTGCAACTTTTTATGCTATGTGCCCCAGAAAGCATTAACAATGTTCATAAAAGCAAGACTAAAAATTTCAAACACAAGTTATATAAGGGCCTGATCAGTAGAGTGGATTTCAAATCCATGGAAAATCCTATTCACAAGAGCTGATTTGACATGTACTTTCCATAACAACCCTACTTTTTTCACTATTTCCTAAATTTTTAATCATTATCTCTAATTTATTTTAACCTTATTCACTTTGTGGCTGACATCTTCTCTATATTACTGACACCAATTTTCTTTCCATTCAATTCCATTCCAAGCTAATCTACTCTACCAATCAGGCCCTAAGCAAACATTTTGGTCACTAATTAGTCAAAAAGATTATTAATTATTTTTCAGCTTGATGAATGTACTCTGGTTGTAAAACAAACTATGGCTCTTTTTTATATCTCTTTTTTTTTCCTGAAAACGGAAAACAATGATTCAAATTACTTCATGCTAACATCTAACAGCATACCTGTAAAGTGAAATTCTTGGTTGGGGATATAATCCTGAAGCAAAACCGCAGGTCCGACTGATCTGCATCAACCTTTATTGTTGATGTCAACAGATTGACAGTATGAAGCGCTACAGATTTTTCATCATGTACTCCACCATGATAATGAGAAGAAAGCCAACGGCCAAGCAGCCCTGAACCAGATTCAGAACCATGACTCCTATGACTGGAATGTTGACTTCCAGATCCCTAAAAGAAAACAACCAAAAATCAGAAGTGAATAGGAAAGGGTGGTTCAAAACAAATGGAAAGTTACAGATACAACAACGAACCAGCATCTTACACATGAGGCTAATTTATTTATATACTTAATTGTCAGCTTACTATCATCACTATCACTAGTTTTTTAAAGTTAGGGAATAACTTACAGAAGGTCTATTCCAATGTTTTCGATAGTAGTACAGCATTCCTCGGCTATCAAGAACAAAAAACCTTCTCTTCCAATCTCCTCTCAAGTTGGAGGAACGTTTTGAGAGATAACCTTGTCGAATGGTTTGAACCTGAAACATAGAACCCACAGCATTTTATAGAAATAAATTATCGTTTCCCAAAGCGGTTTAAAATAGTTCACATCTTCAAAGATAACTGTTCAATTTATGCCTTCTGTTTTGATGATGAATATATTTGGATGAAATATGCTTTAATATGTGGTTTGATAGTTTGATGATATAACACATCTTTGATGTAAAGTGGATTGACGTAAATGTGATGTAATGCATGTCATCAGGTTGTGTGAAATGATGGAATGAGTGTAAACAAATTTCTGGAAACAGGTTAAGAATGGAAGTCGTGAAGTAAAGAAATCCATTGATGTTTTGTTCAACAACCTCGACGGATTAGTAGTTAGGAACATATCCAGTGAAATTGGAGAATGGTGAAACTCGATGGATTCAAATCCGGCGAAGTTGGAAAATGGTAAACCTCAACATATTAGGAGTCAGTGAGATATCCGGCGAAGTATTTCACTATGAAGAAAAACATCGACAGTCTGTCATAAAACATCAACGCTTTTTGGGTAAAACGTCGACGGTTTTGGCACCGTTGCAGGCAACTACAAGATCCGGAAAATGAAGCAGCTTTGACACTTTCTTTAACCTCTTTTGAGAGGTTATCTCCTAGCAGTTAAACCTCTATATTAAGGGGAGATAAGTTGAAAGAAAGTCTATGAAAAACAAAAAAGAAAAATTTTGTTAAGTGATCAAGAGAAAATCAGGAGATCAAGATTATTAAGAGATACTAACTTTGGTTTTCCAAGTAATTGAAGCTTGGACAATCAAGAGCACTAAAGTTCACCTAAGAGTTGATTCGGTTGTAAGCCTTTCTTTATTACATTTTTAATTGGGTTGATTGTACCTTGGTTTGCGTTGTAAACCAAAAGATAGTTGAATCATTACAGGTAGTATAATTGATTCATCTATAGTGTTACATAGAAGCGTAAGTCCAAAGAACATAGTTTCTATACCACTGTAACTTTAGAATTAAGTTGACTAGTGGAACCCAAGTCTGTGATTGGGACTTGGAGAGAGGAGTAGGTAGAGAGTGCTGAACCACTATAACATCCGTATTCTAAGTTCTTGAGTCATTGTCATTACAGTACATTTAATTGCTTCCATAAGATTGCACTAGTTTAGTCATACGGTGGGACCAACAATAACCATGCACTCACCAAAAGGAAAAGAGAATCACGAAGGTCTCAGAAAATACCTTTCCCTTTGCAGCAGATTGCATGACTGCCTCTATCATTTTATGTGAACTTCTACCAATGACTTGTATACCATCTCCATTAGGTGAACCATGTGAACCATTTGAGGTCCAACGACTTTCTCGATCAATCTGCCTTTTGAACTCCTGCATCCTCTCTGTAAGTGCAGCCTGTTCATAATTTGACCTTTCTCTTGACTGTTGTGCATAAGTCAAAACCTTCAAAAAATATTTAAAAAAATGGCACAAAATTCAAATAAATTCTTGTGATTTGCAAGGAATTTAAATCACAAGGAGATACATCTACACAGATCAGCCACAGAAACCATATGCAGGAGATAAAATATCCGAATTTTGCAGTGTGCACTAACCAACATTTAGTACGGTACTCATAGTAGAACAATTCACATCCACAATTTGAAGGGGGGAAAATTTTGAACATCCTCAAAAGCTGTTTAGGATTTCATGACTGTTTCACAGAGAGGTTTTAAAGAACATTTTACACAAAAAGCAAAAAGATGGCATTGACTTTAATGATGCTATCATGCCATTGAGGCAGTTGCAGGTTGACAGTGGTGTCAATGGCTTGGACAGTGGTGTCAATGTTCAAGCCACCAAATGGTATTATTATATTTTAATTCACAACATATAAGAATTTTCTGCTGTGCATAGTCATGTCTCAGGATAAAGCAAAGTTGTTTCATAAAGAGTAATTTCTCAACTAATGAGCCATCCCTTAATCAAAACTGGGTACACCCTGAAAATGGAAAGAAAAGGAAAGCAACAATTTTCTATGTTTGCTTAAGATGTGCAGCTCTCAATATGTTCAATTCCTTCTCCTAACCATATTTGAAAGCCCCAGCTTAGTTGTCACTCAACAAAAACATACAACATCATCAAATATTTATAAAAGATAGAGAACAATTATTCATATCAATGTGGAGCAGCGGCAGCAGCAGTATAAGCCATTTCCCACTTATGTAAAGTCAGCTACATGAATCCAGTTATGCCATTCTCATCTATCGAAGGCAATGTCCTCAATCAACACTTCTCTGCATATTTTCTAGCTACCTCCATACAAATCATTTATGGTTTTAACTTTTCTCTCCTATGTTCTTCCACTTGAGTGAACTCAGCAAACTAGGGCTGCCCTTACTCACAGGCATAAAGAGCATATGGGTCAAGTCTAATTTCACAATTTCTAATAGGATTTTGAAAGTGGTATCGATTTTCTCCCTTTTTCTGGTTTTAATATGAAGTTCATCAGCCATATTTTCTGAACCTACAGAATACATGTTTCCTAGAACTTGGAGAGAATCTAAGAAGCTAGAAGCAAGCTAGCTGTTCGGGTGTTTTGGCAAACAAACTCTATCACTTGGATGACAACATTGGTGGGTATCATATGCATCATGTGATAAATTTGGAAAAGATATAAATCTCTGTATTTTCTCAATTGTAATCTTTGGAAATGGGCGAAACCAGAACTCATCTCATGACCACAACCAAAGGGCTGTCCTTCCCACAACTCTTGTTCTATCTGTGATCTTATCCACTGGTGATCTGACCCAATTTGTGATGCCATAGTAGGAGGGTTGCTCACTTATATTTTGGCTTGTTTCTCATTTTAGATGATCCTTTCATATAATTATCTTGTTTGCTTGCATTTGTTTGTAGTAAATCATTGCAAGGAAAAACTAGGAGGAAAAACAGAGACAGAATGAAGAAGACAAGGGCACAGGTGGGTGCACACAGAAGACGAATGAACAAGAGAGAGTTTTATTTTTTGCAAATCAAAAGAGGAGAATCCTAACACCAAATTGGGAACATATGATGCTGCTAGTATAAACACATCACACATCTGCCTACATGTGGAACTTTAGTATAAACACATCTGCTTGCATATCAGCAAGCTCGACATGCATAATAAATTGCAGGCAACATTAAAACAAAACCTCAAGCATCTCTAATTAGGAAGATGAAAAAATCAACTGCCTAGCCATATGGATGGCGACCCAAGCAAGTCAAATGGGTCACATTCAGCCAAAGTATCCATTCAAAAAATTAAAACGAAAGGAAGGTGAAGATGAGTCAGGTGGGTATGCACAGGCAACACATGAGCAAGAGAGAAAGAATCTTTATTTTTCACAAAACAACAGAGAATCCTAACACCAATTGGAACATATGGTGCTGCTAGTATAAATGCATCTGCCTGCACATTGGAAAGATTCACATGCATACCCAATTGCAGGAAATATCACAACAGAACATCAAGCAAATTGGAAAAAGAAATCAACTGCCTAGAGTCCTAGACATATGAATGGTAACCAAAGTCAAATGGATCACATTCAGCCAAAGTTTCCATGCAAAATCAAACCTGATTAATATATGGCTCCATCTGATGCAACAGCTCATAACCCTGCAGGGGAAGTCCAGAACCCAGATGAAGTTAGAGTGCAATGAAAAAACAGTCATGTCTGTCTCTGGTTGCAAGCATAACAAAAAAAGAATGCAATTGATTATTGATCATAAATAGAAAAATTAAGAAACAAGTCACGTAATGTACTTGTTTGAAATAACGGAGATGAGCATCCATTGTCCCACTAACAGCTTCCAAAAATTCAAACCGCTTCTTTGCCTCGATATTAGAAAGAGCTGTGACCTGGAAGAAAAGAAACAAGGATTCTTACAGGAAGTTGGCAACAGGTTATTATGGTTTCACTTAGTCAAAAATCTAACTTCAAAATATCCCAATGAGAAATATTGGAATCAACAGAAGTCCTGGGTACATAAAGATTCATGTACCAGATTGAAGCGAGCCTGCTCAAAAGAAGACCTTGCATTATGGAGTTCCTGGAAAATATCCATGACTAAAGTTAAAATCCCTGAAGACTAAAATAGAGTAGAGACTGATGAACAAATCAGTCAGAACAAAGAATATTCTGTGTATCAAAATCAGTAAATAGTATCACCCAAGGCAAAATAACAGGAAATACCTCCTCTACGGCAGCAGCAATGTCCGTTTTTGTACCTTTCCTCAATGATAGAAACTTCTCACGAGCCTGTCTCAGAAAGTGGATGATAAAAGCCACCAACATGAGTTCCCCTCACCAAAGAGTACTCCAACCATTTGATTAACTTAAATGACCATAATAACTTGAGTAATCAGAAAAGTTAACCATATTTAATTAATTCAGTAAAGATTGATAGCTAAGTAGTACCTAAAATGGCCATCTTCAATATCTTGGAAAAACATCAATAAAATAGTAAGAACTACAACAGCTGTAAAAGACGAATATCATAAAGAGTAGCTAGAAAGAAACCTGGTCGTAATGAATGCTAGCCTTGTCAAAACGCTTTCTGGCTTCCTGCACCAACACAATCAGCCCACCAAATAATGGCATTCTTCCTTTCTTTTTATTTTCACCAAAAGAGTTTAACATGTATGTATTACACAAGTGTGTATTCTTGACAGTCAGGCTTTGGAAACTAACATCTTTCATAGCAAAATCATTAACGTTTGCATATGGGAAATATTTGTATGCAACCAGTTACACTGAGTATTTCTATGCAACCTCACCATTTGAGCCCACCATGGTGTTTCTGTTAGATCCAAATCAACCATATTATTTATTTTTATATGCTTATCTATAAAGCCAAAAATCAACTGGATTGGAAATTCATGTGGGTCATACCAAAAGATTATTAAATCATGTTACTTTATGTGGCTCTAAAGAGTTTTCATTGCTATCGCCCATATGAAGTTCCAATCAAGGTAATTTTTACATTCATAGTTAAGCATATAAAAATAAATAATATGGTTAGTTTGGATCTAATAAAAATATCATAGTGGGCTCAAATGACGAGATTGCATAGAAATATTTGGTATAACCGGTTGCATACAAATATTTCCCTTTGTATATAGTATATACGAATATTTCCCTTTGTATATTAATATATACATAGAGAAAAGAAAGATATATCAAAACAATAGGTTGTTTTGAACAACCTTTTTCTTTTAGGCCCATGATTAAGAAAATATAAAACCTAGTCCACCTAGCACACTCAACACTATCTATTCATCTAGAATACTCGATATCATTTCCATCGGAGGCTTTTGCGAGCCACACCACGGGAAAATATATAAATCATGTGTAAAATATGCAATCAACTAGATCAATTCACTCAAGTATTAAAATTCTATGAAATTATATTAAATCATTCATCTAAAGGAGAGTAATACTCCTGAATGTGCGGATATTAGATTGCATACTTATGGGTTTCCATAATTATTAAACAATTTTAATGATTGCCTATTCATTGTGAAATGATTTTAACTTTTTGACCTAAGGCTCCATTTGGCAATGAGGAAAAAAGGTGGAAAAGTCTTCCCCTCTTTTTCATGCCTTTTAATGTAATTTGACATCTTAATTGCCTAAGAACTCAATTGTTTCTCATCATTACCAATATTTCAATCATTGATTCCAAACTTTTCATATAAAAAGCCCACCTATTTTATCTTTAATCACTTTATTTTTTATCATTATACCCTATCATATCACATCATTCTTTCACATTTCCATATTCCCGTTTTTCTCATCTCTTTTCCTCATTACCAGATGGACCTTAAGTTTCGTATCAAGATGATTTTTGGGATCATAGTTAAATATTCCAAGGTAAATAGTTAGCTTCGATCATATTAAAACAATAAAGATGGGCCATCAAATAATTCAAAACAGCTGGTTGCTTCTAATAATTCAAAACAGCTGGTTGCTTTGAATCATTTCTCAAATGTTTAGACAAAAGCGCCTACAGGGCTACTCCACCCTCCACCATGAACTTGTACGTAAACCAAAACCCCTCTTCTAGCAAAATCATAGGAACTTGTGCATTCTCAAACAAGAAGGCCATCTTTGACTTTGCTTAAAAAATGCTTTATTGTTCAATTTTTGTATTTAAAAAACTACCATTACAAAGAAAACATTAAATTTTAATTTCACTTTTGCAATTCTCAATAAGCTTTTTCATAAGCCAATCATTTGTATCCTTTGAGCGAAAAAAACAACAGTACATGCAAAGTGCTATTCTCGATGAGTAATTTCAAAGAATAGATTTCTAAAGATAATTTTTATAGTTCTATTAGCAGTGCCATATATGCACTATGGTTTCGGAAACCAGTGCCTTACCTATCAAAATCACCACTTTCCTCCAAGCTCAGTGTATGAATTCACAACAATTTGAAAGCTTTGCATTGCAAAGCTCCAATTACATAGCTCAGTTGATAGACCCCCATCATATGTTTATTATGACGGTTCAAATCCTAGCACCATTACTTATATTAAAAATTAAGGGTCCACCCAATGAACAAAGATACTGATAATGAGGGTTTTGAGGAGAGCAAGATGTAGTCAACCTTAACCACATTTCCTAGAGAGGTTGTTTCCATGACTGAAATATGCAAGGGGGCAAAGAAACATCCGCAGGTTAAAGATAGAAAAAAAAATTCAAAAAAAAAAAAAAGATGCCAAAGCTTCAAAAAACATTCGGTTGTCCCAAACCCTCCATTAAAGAGAGGTGCATCAAGACAGGTAAGAGAACATCTGCCTACAAGCCAGATGACAATCTATTCCCCTAATATTTTAGCAGCCAATCCTCAATTTCCCCACTCATTATGGGCAGAAGAAGCTATCAAAGAACTTTGAAGATTATGTTGCCATTCAAAACAGTTAAGAGATTAAACTCGCCACCTTCCATAAGCTCCAGAGCCTTAGGAATATTAGTTTGGTACTCTTTGCTGTTGTATTAAAGAGACACAATGTACTTGTATAAAATCATGAATTGTAGAAGTGACAGCATTCGGAGAGGACAGTTCAAATGATAAAGAAAGACACCAGATAGGGATGGAGAGTTACCAATTGACCATGAAAGGGCAAAGGGCAAGCCAGCAAAGAAACACAGACTAAAGTTTGGGGTACATGTGCTGCTATGAATGTTAAATATGTGGCAGCATTTGCACATTAAGACATGAGTAGTAATACACACATTTTTAATATTTCCAACATTTAAAAGATTCAATTCATAGATTTCCACAAGCTATGGAGCTTTTGGTATATTGGTGCAATGCACTTCAATAGAAATCCACCATCCATTTTAAGTAAACGACACAACAAAAATATTTTATAAAATTGATTAGCTTCATTTGAAAGTTCTGCCATCAAACTTGGGGAGAACCTACGAGAAATCAAATTAGGAAATGGTTAGTTGATGTGAGAATCACCTCTCACAATGAGGTGACGAGACGCTAATTTCATTACTCCATGTGTGTGTGTGTGTTGCTTAAAAATCACTTGCATGATTAGATGATATCAGAATCATTATCATAACAAACTACATTTTGTTAACCATAGTCCCCTAGTTAATCATAGGCCAAACCATAACCTTGAGCAAGAAACAGTAACTGGATCATATTCCTAGAAAAAATTCTAAAACCACCTATGCATAACTATTTAAAATGTTTACCATAAGAAAATGGACATTCTCACAGCAAACTTAAGCAAGACACACTCTATAGTTAAGCAGCTACATTAAGTGACATTTGCATTGGCAGATGCCTACAACTATTCCTTGTATATATTCAGGTCCCATCAAAAATCACCCAAAGGATATTTTCTTCCATTGCATGTCCAGAACTTAACAAAGCATTCATGAAACTTACCTTGACTTCATGCAAATCAATGTTGACAAATTGTAGCAACCTGTCATTTAGCATGTGTTCAACCTAGGAAAAAATATTTAAAATATCAAACAATGCCAAGTAATTATAACACAAATTTGATTCAATTAGCAGCAGCAGCTAGAATTTTTAGGTCAGAAAACATAGGTGATTATAAATAACTCAGATACTTGAGTCATGAAAAATGGTAATCGAATATTTGGACATTAGCCATAAGCAATTGTAATTAAATAATTTAGACACCAAAGTCTGAGTTAAAAAACCAGATACTCCTACCAGGGCTGATTTTGCAAAGCCACTTGCATGAAAAGCAATTCATGATGTAGAATTGTATAAGTTATTCATAAATCCAAGCTGATTCAGACTTGCTCATGAGTCAAACTGTGATTTAAGTTAACATGAAGCGAAGAAGAAAGCAACGAGCATGCAAAACCAAAGTTACTGATGCAGGCAGAAAGTCTTCACTTCTAGGACACGTTGTCTGGCTATGCCGAACCATCAGGCATATTGTTCCACCACCACCCAATGGTCCACTCCATAACATGTTAACGACCATACAGTTATCCTAATAATCTCCAGTTAAGGCATGTTTGGTAATAAGAAAAGTGGGAGGAAAAGAGGAGAGAGCAAGAAGCTAAACGTGGAAAAGACGAAGATAAAGGAGGAATTGATGTGATAGTATAGGGGTTAATGTTTGAAAATAAAGTGAATAAAAATAAAATAAATAGGTATTTTGGATGGAAAGATAGGTGATGGGGATTAGAAATGTAAGTCATAACGAAGAAAAAGTAAAGTTGTTAGGATAGACGAGGGGAAGTAAATATCACATCAGTTAAAAGAGGTTGGAAAGGGAGCCTTTTCCTCATTTCTTAACAGGCTGTTATTTCAATTAGTATGAACCATCATGAATACTCTTTAAGCACATTACTTTTTCATCTGACCAGCCTGAATTTTATGCGTAACATTTTTACCAATCTTCACATTTTCTTAAATTATTGATCCAAGATACAAAACGGTCTTCTGAGGTACATAGTAATTGATAGTCTAAATTCACTCCTCTTTTTTAACCATATTGTAGCTGAAGTTAAATGCTATTTCCTCAGCAAACCCACATGTTCACATGTAACAGCATTCTCCCACTCAACCCAAGAATAGAGAGTGCAATTATTTTGAACCACTCAAAGAACAAGATCAACATTCCAAGTATAATATAAAGAAATGGAATGACACTCTCTGACTCACATAGGGGAATTTCCATATCGACCAATAAGCTTTTCTGGAAAACTCAAAACGACTGCCAAAGATTTTAATATCCTATAATGGCCATTGAAGTTTCAGAGTAATTCCAAAATGATCAAGAAGCAACTTGCCTCTGAACGTCAGTCATAAGACTCATAACATCACACAACAAAATTGCACTTACACTTGTTTACTCTTTCTTTACTTACACTTGTTTACTCTTTCTTTCCCATTTTCTTTTCTCCCAAAATGCACTTTTTTCCATATTATTCCACGCACTTTCTTCTCTCTACAAATCACATGTTCTCCCTTAATCTTTTTCTCTCACCAAAGTTTCTAACTAGTATCTAGACTCACTTTGGCTATGACTCCTACCAAAATACCTAAACTTCAAATTCTAAATTTGAAATTATATGGATTATCATATGGTTTATCTGTCAGTCGTGGTCCTCTTTACCAATACAGTATTTTCAACAGTGGTTGGAGTTCTGTACTAGATGTAATATTTTGAAAACCAGATCAGAAAATCAAACTGACCAGCAAATGGTCCTAGTCCAACTGATTCAACAATCCAGTTCAACCTTTTTTACCAGCTCAATTTTTTTGGACAAAAATTATAAAATGTACAATGCAAATATAAGGATTTTTAGACAGACAAAAATACAAAACAATGTGTTTGCATCTTTACGAATTGAAATATAAAAGTGCATAAGGAAAACAGGCATATAAAAGAAATACATAATTTTATTCATCATTCTATACTTTACATCAGAAAATACATTTATTCAATATCCCAAATTTTACATCTCCGAAGAGAAAAACCTTTATTGAAAGGAAAAGTACAGTAAAGTGATAAAACTGACATTACAAAACTAGCAAGATAGGCGCAGCTCATGAATCTTGACGGATCAAGCACAATCACAGGACCAGAGAGGGTGTAGGTCATGAATCTTGGCAGATCTGGCATAACTGCAGGTGTAAATTGTGAGTTTTGACAAACCTAGCACAACTAAGAGTGTAGGACATAAGCCTTGGCAAACTGGGCACAAATACGGGTGTGGATCATAAGTCTTGGCAAATCAAGCAAAATCGCAAAATAAGAGAGGATGTTGGTCATGAATCTTGGCAGATCAAGCATGACTACAAGTGTAGATTTTGAGTCTTGGCAGACCATGCACAACTACAGCTGTAGGTCATAGCTCTTGGCAAACAGAAATGGCAATGAGTGCAAATCATGAGTCTTGGCAAACCAAGCATGATTGTGAGACAAGGAGGGGTGTAAACGATTAATCTTGGCAAATCAGGCATGACTACCAATGTAGGTTGTGAATCTTAGCAGACCAAGCATAACTATATGCATGGGACGTGAGTCACAGCAGACCAAGCATGGCTATGAATGTGAATTGCGAGTCTTGGTAAATTAAGCACGATCACAAAACAAGAGGGGTGTAGAGATAATGTGGACTATACAATTAGTAAAAAGCATGATTGTGACTCACAATAACAGAGCAGATCATCAGATAAACCATCCAACATGACCACAGAGCTAAATAGTAGAGCAGATCTTGAGATGATCAATCTAACATGACCGCAGAGCCAAATAATTGAGCAGATCATGAGATGAACAATCTAACATGATCGCAAAGCCAAATAGTGGAGCAGTTTATGAGATGAAAAATCTAACATGACCACGGAGCTAAGGAAAAAGGGGGATCATAAGACACAATCTGACATGACCATGGAGCCAAAGAGTGGAGAAGAAGTGGATCATGAGATGCACAATCTAACATGAACATGGAGCAAAACAATGGCAAATCAAAAGATCCACAATGTAACATGACTACGAGCCAAGTAGTTAAACAGATTATGAAATGCACAATTTAACATGACCGCGAAACCAAATAACAAGTGGATCGCAAGATGCATAATCTAACATGACCATGGAGCCAAATAGCGGAGTGGATCATAAGATGCACAATCTAACATGACCATGGCATTGCACCTCATAAATTAAACACAAATGCTTTGAGGATAGGCCAACATGATCACTTCCTCTTCTATTCCTTTTCTTATCTCTCCATCCAATTAACTTTATGGAAGTCAACAATACATTTCTAAAACCCACAAGAAATGTTGGTTTTAAAAGGCAAAACCAATGGCAATGTAAAAAAAATTTCAGATAAAACATATTTTCCAGACAAGCAAATACAAATCAATGAGACTTAATTTCAATCTCTATTTGACAAAGGCACCATTAATTTCTCTCATTTTGTTCTTTTGCTTTCCTTTCTGTTAACAGCTGTTAATAATATTAAAACCAAAAGAACAAACAACACATTATCGAAGGATAGGCAAAATATAATTTCTTTAAGGTAGCCATTACAAAAAGAAAATTAGAATGTCTACCTGAGACCGAAGGACTTCCTTGTAAGTGCCTATTTCTCTCAAAGCAATTGTAAATTTGCTCATGACAGGCCCTAAGACAATATGAACTTCATTAATATTACAGGAATGCAAGCCATATATCAATGCTAAAAGAGATTATTTATCATATACAAAACTACTAATACAATATGAGATGTCCAATGGTAGCAAGAACCAACTTTTGCTCTGTTACATGCAATGTAAAAAACGAGGATCACTGGTGCAACATGTATAGAGGCCAGCTCAAATGCTAGCTGCACAACTCGTGAAGCAACAACCAATTCGCATACAGAAATAGGTATAAAAAGGTATAAAGCAGAAACAAGGCTCAAAATGCAATTTGAAGCAGGAGCAGTGCATACTTGGAAAGATATAACACCCATGACAAGCCCAAATAAAGCACTCAATCACCCTACCACGCAGACAACTGAAAAAATTGTTGTCAGATGACATAGTTGAGAAATTACAATGCATTGATAGGTGTGCAACACTATTTCTGCATTTTACCCACTAAAACGCACAAATACACACACAAATGTGAGGCAAACCCACTAATGCACATGCATACACAGAAAAAAAAAACAACGAAAGGGGAAAAAAGTATATCATATTTGTTGATGTCATAGAGAATTTTGTCAAAGTACCTCTTTCATCAGCATCATAACTTGGTTACCACCTCAGTGAGGTCAATCAGCCCAAGTATTTTCATATATTTACTGAAAATTTTTAACGATATTATTTTCAGTCTTCATCTTGCTCTCCTGTGGCCTTCCACTTGGATAAGCCCACTTCTCCAATTTGTGCAATTTCTGGTCTTCGTCTCACATGACTAAACCACTAAGCCTATTTCTCCTCATTTTATTACCCATTGATTATAGATAAAGTTTATGAACTACTTTTGGAAAACTTAGCAGAAAATGATTGGCACAAAATTGCAGTTATCTTTAACTTATCATCCTCGAATTGACGGTCAAACTGACATGGTCAATCAAAGTCTAGTTAATTTATTGGGATTACTTTTGAGGATAACAAAACAAAGTTGGGATTCCATACTCTCTACAGCCGAATTTGCTTATAATAGCTTAGTCAACCAATCCACTAGGTTGAGTCCATTTACGCTTGTTACAGGTTATAAACCTGGAAGACCTACAGATCTCATTCTTGATTAACCTGCATCTAGATAGTCTAAAGTTTGTATAGTAATTTACATAGCATATTTGTGAATTACATGCAAATAAAGAAGAAAAATTTCTGTTGGTAATCAATATTATAGGTCTTTTACTGATGTACATTGTGAGTATCAGGAATTTCAATAGGATGACATGACGATGACATGCATTAGAATTGTTTCAATTGATCAGTTCCCTCCTCGATCCCTTAAAGCATTACATGCGCGAAGTGCAAGGTCATTCAAAATTCACCAAAAGATAGGTGCCAATGCATGTCTAAGCACTTCCACCAAACATAGGAAGTAGTAATATTTTTAATGTCAAGGATTTAGTGCTTTGCCAGCGACCACTTATAATGTCTGATCATAATCTATTGTCACCCCAACATCATAATCCAATATCATCACAGCCTACTATGTAACCCATTACCTATTTGAACCTCTTATTGATGCCCTATTCCTCCCATGCCTACATTTCACATGAGGAAAGAAGAGAATGAGGATATCTTTGATGATCAAGTAGTCCAACCCTGAAGAGGAGGATATCAAATAAATTTTGTTTAATAGCAAGATCAATCAGTTTCAAATTGTATGTAGATCACTATGAAGGAGCTTCAAAAAACAACTATGATTTCTTTGAGCATTACAAGAGCACTTTTACACCGAAGACCACCAATTTGATGTTGAGGAAAATTGACAAGGATGTCTATGATGATTAACTTGTTTATCCATGATCACAAAAGCTTCATCACACTACCCTCAGGTCACTTTGGTTAGAAGATAACATTCATGCCAAGCCATGTTAGAAAATTTATCCATTAATTTAATTGGAATTAAAATTCGAGTTATTCTACTTTTTTCTTGAACAATTTAACAGTTTTATTCTATAGGAATATTGTATTTAGACATTTGATTATTTAGCTGAATTAAGTAGCTTAATTATGTATTTTCATCACTTTTTCAGAAGCCATTTTTGGGGTATTAAAGAAGCCCATATGGATTGAAAAACGCCATAGTCAATAGGCCATTTGGTTGGCTTTTAAATGAGACGAAGATTACATATATGTAAGTCCATTAAGAAAGCTATGGTTGATCTACATAAGGACGACAAATAGTTACGAATTTTTTGCAATATTTTTCTCTTGTATGAAAACCTTATAGATTCATATGACAAAAAGAAAAATAAAAGAGATTTTTGCATTTCATCTTTAAGTAGATGGTATGACTCCATTAACCTTGGTGTGACTCCAAGAAAATTTAGGTGTTCTCTGGCCCTACTTTTCCTCGCTTCATCATTATCTTCTTCTTCTATTTGAAAGTTTTTTTTCCTCAAACCTTCACTTTCTAATTTCCAAGAAAACTTAGGTGTTCTTTGGCCCTACTTTTCCTCTCTTCATCATCATCTTCTTCTTCTATTTGAAAGTTTTTTCTTTTTCTCAAACCTTCACTTTCTAATTTTCACTTGAATCCAAGCACAAGAGCTAATCTCCGTTTAAATTTACTTCCTATTATGGCAAAACTTCTAGGCACGCTGGTCCTAATATCTAGAGATATTTTTTTGAAAAATTAGAATCTACTAATGATTGTGGGGATTGATGTGTTCCTTGCTATAAACTCCTTAATTTTATGATGCAAATAGAATACATCTAGTAATACTTGTTACTTTAGAATTTATTGATATCATCATGAAATCTATACATTTTTCTTCTACATATTTAAATATAGGATGTTAGATTGTTTCATTTCTATTTTAAGGCTCGGTACTTTTGTCCTGCACAATGCTTGCAATTTCAAAAATTTCGTTTTAAGACCCTAGCAAAATGTTCTCTCTAGGGAAATTGTAGTTTAGGAGAAATTTTTGAGATTTCGGAGAAATTTTGTTGAAAATTTTACTGAAACAAGAATTTATTGCCGAAAATTTTGAAAGAATTTGGAGCGCATATAAAAAAGCCCTAAAGCCAAAAGAAACCTATCTTCCATCGTTTAAAACCCACCCCTACCTTCCAAAAACCTATTTTCGAAACCCCCTTTTCATCATTTGTCACAAAAAACTATATTTAAGGCCAGAAGTGGGGATTCGGAAATCCATAGCAAGGCTATCAATGTCCGCTCCAACTATTTCCTAATTAAAATTGATTTTTCCCTTTCCAAATAGACAATGGAGTTTTTGAAACTCATTTTTGAATGGATTTATACTATTTTGGGGGCTTAAAATCGATCGAGAGAGGAGCATTCTACCTCTATATCGTCGACAGCATCCTCTGTGCAGCATTTTTCTGATTTTAAGCCTTCGAATCCTACCCCATTACTTTAAAATCAAGTTTAGAGGGTCACAATCCATCTTCGAGTGGATTGCAGCTAAAATCAAAGCCCAAAATCAACCACAACTTGCTATTCTTAGGAAGAACAATATCCGCAACAACCATTTTTACATTTTTTTCACCCACTTGCAACTCAATCTTGCTTTGGTTTCCATCCAAAGGATTTGTTTTCTTCAATCCACAATGATGTATATTGTTGTTCAATCTAGCAATACTAAGTGAAAGACATATATAATTAGAGTTGTACATACATACATGAATTTTGTAGGTGAATAAAAAAATATTTTTTTGTTAAAATTATTTTATGTAGCTAGTTTTAATTATTCCATAACAATGTGAGCTAAATCTCTCCTTCAGTAGCATTTTACATAAGAATTTTGTTTTATCGGTGTTTGTATTATTGATATCTTCTTTACTTATTATATGTTGACATTTAAAATAATATTTTTTATTATAAATGTGCAATTAAATTTATCATGATTATTAAGAAATTTTATGGGAAAATTCTTAAAATTTTCCCATTTTTATAATTTTTTTATATTTTAGAGAAATAGTTTGGTTAAATTATAGATAATTTCTCCGAAATTCGCAAAATTTTCTCTTTTTAAGCTTAGTGAAACTTCCCCTTTTAGCGAAATTGCAAACACTAGTCATGCATTAAATTTGTTATAAGAGCATGCTTATAGCCATTGTGTTGCCGTTGTGCATATTTATTTAACATCCCTTGGATTCTAGTTGCTTTGATCCACAATTAATTGCTACCCTAGTCCTTTTAGCTGTTGTTCTTCATGTTTTTATAGCCATTGTGTTGTCGTTGTGCATATTTATTTAACATCCCTTGGATTCTAGTTGCTTTGATCCACAATTAATTGCTACCCTAGTCCTTTTA
>JAYJMB010056050.1:0-27680 GCA_036873735.1 Pouteria campechiana | reverse complement strand
CATTACAAAGGCTAATCAAAAATCAAAATTCACACTTATAAGAATCACTAATGGTCTCATTTCACATAAAATACTTTGAATATCTTAATAAGCACTTATCACATATTTTACACATGAAATGAGACTTGGTAATACCATTTACTACCTCATTTGAGGTCAATTATCAAAATTCACCTATTTAATTATTTTTACCAACATTTTTCTGCTATAAATGACTGCATATGCCATTTTCATTTCGAATTGCATCCAATGCTCAATCCAATATTCCACAAACATTATAATATGTATGATGACCATTTTAGGCCATTCATATTGATCCTAATTAGGCTTTTTACCCAATTTATCATTTCAGTTCTTTTTCTCCTCATTAACGAATGTGTAGCTCAAAATAGTGAATTTTATCAAATCTATCAAGTAAAATCTACCCATCTTCATATTTTAAACACCACAGGTATTACATATTGCCCCTAGGAGTTGCGATGGTGGGGAAGGAGTGTATAAAGAGTTGGGAATGGTTTTTAGGTTATCTAGCTTAAGCAATTGGAGATGGGGACTTCTATTTTATGTCAGATCAAAAATGAGTCTATTAACAGTTATCTCACGGTTATTCTGACTAGTGGTCATCATTTTTGCATGTGTCATTTTTATGCAAATTCAAAAACTTATGATTTTGGTATAAGTATAGCAATAAGAGATTGCTTTTGGGGTGCAACTCAAGCATATACAAGATATGAGTGGGGGGCATGCATGGAGAAATTGCAATAGTTGTCTATACAAGCATACCAATATGCGATGAAGGAATCTCCTATACATTGGTCATGGGTTTTCTTCAAAGATGACTTGCCTTCTAATTCAATTGAGAACAATATAACTGAGTCCTAGAATTATTTGTTGTGGGATCTACATCATCGGCTTGTATGTGAGATCTTTGGTGGCATTCGTATCAAGATGATGATGATGTTTGAGAGATAATAAAACTTGATTTCTTACAACTGGAATGAACTAGTGGTGCTAAGAGTTAGAAAAAGAGTTTTAGAGAATAGGAGGGCAGCCAGGTGGGCTATTGTGCGGCATGCTAATTAGTTCAAGTATGAAGTTGAATGCGATGATAGGAGACATACTATGCATTTAGTTAGGAGGATATGTTCATGTAGGCAATGGTAGATTGATGGAATACCATGTAAGTATGTCTATGTAGTGCAAATTAAGTGGAGGTTTGATCCCAAGGATTTATGTGCTCCATACTTTCACTGTACAACGTACTGTGTATCTTATCAAGGCATCATTCATACAACGCTGGATTCTAGGTTTTGGGATCCAATTCCTGGTAATGGGTAAATCCTTCCACCAATAGTAAAATAGGGTGTGGGTCATCCTACGATTAATAGAAGACATGCTGTTAGTGAAGAACCTTGTGCTCATGCATCACAATCTCATACAGTTCGATGTAGTAATTGTGGTAATTTTGGTCACAACAGAAATCTTGCAAAAACCCATCGCAAGAGAGTATATATATTTTTTCATCCCATGCTGGAAATAGGGAGAAAAATGCAATTATAAGGTGCTGAGGTAATAAGAGGGGCCAATGTTGAAAAGGAGTAACAACTAGCATGAGTGGCCTAGTTTGTTGAGTTCATCCATGTAACTGTGTGTCTTTTATTTTAAAGTATGTTATCTATAAGCTTCAATTTATTATTTTTAAACTAGATTTTTTAAAAATGTGATTTGAGGAAGGACTAATATAGTGTTTTTCATTATGGATTTTAAGGAAGTTAAATGCAATTTGTGTGTTTGTTCACTTTTCGAACGAGTTGTCACAAATTCAATCCAGTATAATTAACACACTTTTATTTTTAAAGTCATACTCTCATACATTACTGACAGATATGATATTGATATCATATTCATTGATATATTATACCTTGTAATTGATTGTGATTGGGAGCTTTTGGGGCAACTTGATTCTACATTGGAAGAAAAGGATGTCATTGGTATGTGTTTAAGTTGCATATTTGGCGGATACTACTTTCACATGCATTAGAATTGTCATAATCATCTATTAGTACATTTTTACCTTTTTGATAATTTATCATGATATTGATATTTTAATAAATTTTATTTTTGATTCATTCAAAGCAAACATAACTGTAACTACTTTTCATGGTGTGATGTGTATCATCAATGACTTGCAACTGCACATAAATCAGAGGTGATGAGCTCAACTCCTAACAAACTTAGTAAACATGTGGAAGCAAGTTGGATGGCAATAGGGTCAAGTGGAAAGTCATGTAAAGCATGCAATAAAGTGCCACTTTTGAAGAAAGAACTAGAGCTTGCAAAAGGAGATATCGAGATCATGAAGAAAAAAGCTGCCATTTCCAAAATTTTGGGTGGAATTGAAAAACTAAAATTCTCTAAATAGGCACTAGTTTTTTATTTTCTTTATATAAGGTTGACTTGAATCAATGTAGTGTAGCCAAGGATGTGAACATATCCAAATATATGTATCTTTCGATTGTTTATGGATAATAGAGATTGAATGGTCCTTGCATTAGTTTTTCCAATGTGGATAAAGCATCATGTTATGACCCATTTGTTTTGGTTTCAGTAGTGTATAGGATGATGCTTTGGAGCATTCAAAATTGTGAAAAAGTAGACACTAAACAACAACTGAGCAAGAAAATTTGGACAACAACCTGAAAGCCGTGGGCAAATTTAAGGTGAAACTTGGCATTACTTTGAGGCCATTTTGGGTATCGATGGAGATGGATTCAACTCAAGTGGTCAAAATATAAGGTTTAGACCTTGCATTTATCTTTCTAATAAATTAATAATCATATAATTCTAAGTTCATATGAGGAAGTTTATCCAAAATAGTGCAACTGTCTCCAAAACACCTCTAAAACATCAATTTTGGATGTACATAAGACGTCACTTTGAGCTCCTACAAATTATTATACAATATGAATTAGGAAAAGTGATAAACATGAAAGGTGTATATCTTGAAATTATCTATACAACTCAATAAGAATTGCTCAATTTGGGGTCCATATGAGAAAGTTATGATCAATATACTAAAATGACTCTAAAACGTCCAAACTAAAATGACTCTAAAACATCCAAACTCCAATGACTTTGAAGCAAAACTTGGTGCCTCAGAAGTTGACTTGAGTGACTCTGAAGCAGACTTAGTGCCTCCAAAGTTAATATTTTAGAGGGATCAAAGGGGTTAAAAGGTGCAAATTAACTCTAGTGCCTTTAGGAATTTGAATTTGCAGCTCAATCTTCAATGCTTCCGAAGCAGCTTAGCAAGAAACAATGTTTGAAATCAAAGCCTAAAATTAAAAGTGCACAAATTGATTTCATATGAACTCCAAATTGAATTTAGGCTTTGATTTCAAACATTGTTTCTTGTTAAGTTGCTTCGAATTTGAAGGCAGTGGAGTTAATTTAAACCTTTTAACCCCTCCAGTCCCTTAGAAATATTAACTTTAGAGGCACCAAGTCTGCTTCAGAGTCACCCAAGTCAACTTTGGAGGCACTAAGTCTTGCTTTGGAGTCACTAGAGTTTGGATGTTTTAGAAAAGTTTTAGTATATTGATTATAACTTTCTCATATGAACTCCAAATTGAGCAATTCTTATTGAGTTTGATAGATAATTGCAAGATCTAGAACATTTATGTTGATCACTTTTCCTGATTAAACTTGTATCATGAGTCATAAGAGCTCAAAGTGACACCTTATGTACATCCAAAATTGATTTTCAGAGGTCTTTGGAGAGAGTTGCATTATTTTGGATGTAACTTCCTTATATGAACTCAGAATCATGTGATTCTTAATTTATTAAAAACATACCTTCAAGGTATTAAACTTTTATTTTGACCACTTGAGCTGAATCCATCTCTATCTAAACCCAAAATGGCCTCAAATTGATGCCAAGTTTCACCTCGAATTGAGCCGCAGCCTCCAAGTTGCTATCCAAATTTTCTTGCTTAGTTGTTGATGAATGTCTACATTTTCATAATTTTGAATCCTCCAAAGCATCATCCTATGGACTACTTAAACCAAAATAATTGGGTCATAACATGATGCCTTAGCCACATTAGAAAAACCAATGGAAGGACCATTCAATCTCTGTCATCCACAAACAACTGAAGGATACATATATTTGGATATGCTCACATCCTTGATTACACTAAATTGATTCAAGTCAACAATTACATAGAGAAAAGAAAAAAATTAGTGCCTATTTAAAGAATTTTAGTTTTTCAATTCCATCCAAAATTTTGGAAATGAAAGCCTCTTTCTTTATGATCTCGATCTCTCTTTTTGCAAGCTCTAGTTCTTTGTTCAAAAGTGGCACTTCATCACATGCTTTATATGACTTTCCACTCGACCCTACTGCTATCCAACTTGCTTCCACATATGTACCAAGTTTGTCAGGAGCTGAGCTCATCACCTCTGATTCATGTGCAGCTAGCTACAAGTCATTGATGATACACATCACACCCTAAAAAGTAGTTACAGTCATGTTTGCCCTGAATGAATCAAAAATAAAATTTATTAAAATATCAATGTTACGATAAATTAAAGGTATATATGTACTAACTATATGCAACAATATTACCATTATAGGACATTGATAAAACTATCATTATGAATTTTGACTTGTCTGTGACATCAAAGTATAACATAACCCTCTGCCGCATATAACGCCCTAAAAATTCCAAATATATAAATTTTAATTTTTATAAATTCTTGCCAATTTGGCATAGAGAATATTGGAGTATAATTAAAATTTTGAGAAACTTGTCATGAAAAATTTATGGAATTGAGTAGATTAGTAATATAAATATAAGGATGAGGTTGGGAATGTATCAAAGTGTGTTAAATAAGTTATTTAAGTGAGAAGAAAATGAATTTAAATGGGTGGAACGCCGGATGTGTATATATTGAAAAATATTAAATTTTATTATGAAAATTAGTAGATTACCATTATTAATATAAGAATGATGAAGGAAACATATTAATTATGCTAAATAGGTGGAATCAAGTTGGGAAAATTAGATAAAATGAGGTGGTGGAGTGTATATACATGCCTTATGAAATTTTGAAATATAATTGGAAAAATTATTGAAACTATGGGAAATATTATCATTCACATGTGAATTGTAATGGAATGGTCCAAATATAGTAAAGGAATGAAGTAAAGAAGGTGGAAAGAAATTGGAATGCATGTGCATGCATGTAGATGGGCAACTAGACTACCTTAACTTTTTGTAAATAAAAGATGGCCAAAGGTCATCTTCTTTAGCATTTTCACACATGCAACCTTGCTACCCAACATTCCATGCATTTCCATCTTCCCAACTTCATCAAATTGAACCCTTTTATTTAGGAATATCATATGGAAATCACAACCTGAGTTGATTGTAACTCATTACACTAGAAATTTACTGGATTCAAGTGTGTTCAAGCTGCCAACAATCAAGGGACAACAATTGCAGGTGGGACCCATCAAGAAAATAATGGATTAAAGGTAAGTAATTCATTAATATAGCTCCCTAATTATGTATAGGTGATTATTTAATTGAAGTATGGGTGAAATCTTGATGAATGATGTGGATGAGATTAGGATAGGGTTTGGTAGAATTTTTTGATGGATGATATAAGCTATAATTGGTGTAATTAATGATTAATTATTATTTTAATTAACTTAAGACATGATTTAATGTAGATGAAATTTAAATTCAACAATTACATGATGATAATAGTTGGATATAACCAAGCTATCTACTAATTATTTATGAAAATTCCATTAAGAGGATGCTATGTAATTAAGCCCTAATCACCCAAGGTTAAGCCCTACTTAATCTATGTATTAATGAGGCATTAAAATAATTTCAAACAGATAAAATTAAGGATGACAGTTAGCTATGAACAGTGTTATGTCACTAGACTAACAGGCTGGTTTAGCCAATTTTAGGCAAGTTTAAATCATATTTAAGGGACATTTTGAAATGATTTCTTGATTGGGGATTGAAGAGGGATATGTGGGATTTTTAAAATATCTAAGATCATGTAAATTGGATATCAAGATCAAGAGCTATGATGCCACAAAGTGGGCCACACGTGAACAAGACATTGAAATTAAGGCTTATCAAGTACCCCTTTTGACTTTGATTAAAACATAACTAAATGATATGATTTTGTAAAAATAAAAATATATATTTATTTTATATATGTTAGAATATAAATATGAAAATTTTGGTGAAAAATTTAAACATTAATAGGTCCAAAAAAATTAGAGAAGTAAATACCCAAAAACTTTGCCCGTTTTACCAATTTTTGTTAATTTTTGTATTTTGTTTTTTGTTCCATCAAATAAAGTCATTTTCACTTAAAGTTTTATGCAAATCATATCATGTTATTTTTAATCTACTGAAGAATTTGTAGATGAAAATGAACAGTTAAATTTTGTATATAATTTTTATTTTATATTTTTGTATTTTAATTTTAATTTACTTAATTTAAAATATTTGTAGCTAATATTTTGGTCATATAATTTTCATAATATATGGAAATTATATAATAATTTTTAGATCAAATTTATATGGATAGATTATAAAATAAAGAATTTTATTTTAAGATTTTTGTATATATGTTTTAACCCCGAGAGTACCGATATTTTTTGGTTTTTGGTGTCTGATTGACACGGATCCCTGTATGGCTCATATATTCATTTTATGATGGCCATGGCACTGACATGTATCCACTATGTGGCAAGGAGTGGCCTGATTAGCCAAGAGGCGGTTGTTTGGGTAGTCGGCGTGGTTGGGCACTGCTATCGGCTTGGATAGCCTGTGTTCTTTGATTTGACTTGAGTAACTGATTTAGGCAAGTTTAGAAGTGAACTAGTACTCTTGTGAGACTTGTGAGGGCGGGTGCCACTATATACATTGTTATGGCTGTGTGGCCTAGCGGCTTTTAGCCGGGAAGAACTTGACGCACTGCAGAGTAAAAGGGTACTATTTTGGATTTGGTGTGCCTCCTAGGGTGGAGTAGGTGGATAATGGTAGTGCAAAAATGAAATTATGTAAAATGTAATGAGAGCATTAGGTTGAAAAATCTGATTATTATGCTTCATTATATTAATAAAAATTATTTATGTATATATATATATATGTAAATAAGATATGAGATTCATGTGATATGTGTAGGATTTTCTGGCATGGGGGTGACAAGTCAAGTTTGAAGAGATGTGGATTATGAAGCGGATTATTCTGAGGTAAGTAGGCTATGCATGTTTGCTTGTATTATTGAGTGGGGATAGTGATTATCTCTTGAGTGATTTGATAATGTTCTTATATATGAATATATGGATTGATAGTTATATATATGACTTAGATGAGATTGTAAATATCCCATTTCTTATTGCATATAATCTGAATATGTATGATAATTGGGATTAGTAAAAATCCCTAAATGCTATGATGTGTGCATGTCTTTGATTATTATATAATATAAAATTGTGATATTTTATGTTAATATATAGTTTGGGAGGAAATAGAAGATATTCCTTGCTTATAATTGTTATTTTTATTCTAGTGTATGGATATTTGAATTAATGGATCGTAGTTATCCCATGAATGTAAATTGTAACATATGCATATATGTTATGTATATGTGTAATTTGGGATAAGTGACTATCCCAGAGCATATAATTTACTTTAGAATGTACAATTAATGTTATATTCTTCATGTTGTGACATGTTGAGATGTTATATTGAGTTTGAAAATGTATCTATTTGGATTGGTATGTGGGATTCCTTATGGATCCCTATTTACTTGGATGGATGAGATTTTGTTAATTTTTCTTAAATTATTGATTACCATGTAGTCTACTTATAGAGTCTATTTAGACTCATCCTTGTTTTATTTTTTTTAGTTGACAGGTCAAGTCCAAAAGAAGCAAGATTGGTAAGAAAGTATAATGGTTGAATTTGTATTTTTTTTGTATAGTAATTGGGAAATTCCCATCTTATTTATATTGTAATTGTAATTAATTTAGGTCTCATAATGTATAGTTATAATTTATAGCCATATCGATGTAATATTGCAGTGTGAGGTGTATGGTGCATTTGGAATGGAAATTGTATGGTAGTGTGGTGGATTCATTGTCATCATGATGCAACAGTGGTCCTGGGGGAGCCTGTGGAATTATAAAGATGTTGTGTGGATGGCTGGAGAAATATTGGAGTGTATAATTTCTTACTTTTATGAATTACAATGGAAAAAATGTATCATAATATGTGATGAATGTTTGTACCTAGCCGGACAACCTTATTTTCAAGGGAGACTCTATCTAATTTTTTTTTATAGAAATTAAGTCAACTAAAAAAAATTATCAAAGCAACCCACCCTGGAGGTGGGAAGATTATGGTATGATCATTTGGATTATGGTGTAAAATGGAGCAACAACCCCAGGAGGGCGGGGCGTTACTCTTAATCACATTCATCCTCAAAATCAAACTTAGTTGCTTAATCATATTCATCATCAAAATCAAGCTAAATAGAATGGTTAGACTCAACATTTTCTTGATTCTGGCGTGAATACAACTTAACAAATTGATTGTGAGATACACTCCAACAATCAAGCTTGCTTTCCTTGAGATTGGTCTCCAATACCAATTCAAGGAAGTAAACAAACAATAAAAGGAAAGTAAAATGTTATACTTTTAAAGAGTGCTTCTTGATGGCATAGGGGAAGACTTCGAAGAAGTTTTGTAACAACTTTGAATGCAGATAAAATGCTTCCCAGAAGGATGTTGCGAGCCTTTAATGAAGAACTTAAAGGTTAAAAACTTGAAGGCTTTGAATAATTTTTGTTACTTATGAGTAAATGAATATTAGAGCTCTCTTAATGTTTTTAACAACTATTAGAACATCCCAAATTAACTCTCTTTTATAGTGGGATTCAAATTCTACCCTTGGGGAGGGGGGGGGGGGGGGGTTGGTGTATGGTGGAGGGGGGACGCTCATTTAATGCAAGAAAAATGTTCAAATTTTTTACCATTTGAAGTGCCATGACTTCAAATATTTGAAGCAAGAATTTCATACCTCTGACATTCATGACTCTACATCATCCAAAAATGGGCAGCAAGTGTTTTAGAACTCTGAAGTTATAACTTCAAAACATTAAGGTGTGTGATAAGTGAATTTCATTCACTTACATTATATATGTTCAAGCTTAGTTATTTGTAAATCCTTGTTACTTTTAGATTATTTCATATTTATTTGTTAAATTTTCCTAGTGTAGGAAGATTTGAAAAGAAGAGAAAATGAAAGAAATAGATGAAGCTTAAGGATTGGAAAAGAAGAAAACTAGCAAAGGAGTAATAAAACATAGCATACAAGAGAAAACTCCACCTGGCACCACCGGCCTCCACTTGGTGCCATCGGCACTAGAAATTTACACACTACAAAGTGGAGAAAGATTGATGGCATTATCGGCACTCCTTATTTTTAGCAAAATTTTAGGGGCTTGGTCTGGGGGTTTTTAAATGCAATGAGATAGGGTTTTTGAAGGATCTTTTTGCATTCATTCTAGGGTTCTTGTTAAGGGTTCTGAGGGGCAGAGCTTTGAAGTTTCTTATGGAGAAGAACAGAGATTTTAAGTAAACAATAGGAAGAGAGAGGATGTTCTACATTGTGATGATCTTATCTAAGGGAGTTATTTTGATTTATATTATGAACTAAATCCCTCTTTCTAGGTTGAAGATGTAACGCTAATTGTTGGTTATTCATGATTTTATGATCTCATTTCATTCATTATGTTGTTTGCAATGATTTGATTCATTTTATTGCTTGACCACTAATATTATGAGTTAGATTTATTATCTAAGCATAGTTAAGGTAGACACCATATGCTAAACTATCTTATTTTGGTTCATTAAGTTCTTGAGCCTAATGATTTTTTACCTAAATTATGCTACACACCATAGGTAATTGGAACAAGTGAAAATACTTAATTTAAACCTGCACACCTAACGTTAATGATCATACATTCGAAAGAATGAACCTAAGTGAAGCATTGAATCCAACATTCCACTAGCAAAGGGGTATCATTTAGTGGTGAAATCAGATCCTTAGGCCCTTGCATTTTTACCATTCCATTTAGTTTCTACAATTCCATCCAACATTACACATATTCATTTAGTTCTACATACATTCTTTTTAAGGATAGTGTAGTTCAGTAACTAAAACTAGTTAAATTGGTTTGGTCATTCTGTGGGATCGACTCTTGGATTGCGCACTATACTGCTATGTTTGGTCTTAAAATCATATGCAAAAATTAAAAATATATATATAGGTGTGTTTGTGTGTTTTGAGCATTGATTAAGGTCATCATACAAAACCAATGACATATTTATGACATTTGATAATAGTTAAGTTGAAAATGATAGAAAACACTGTTGTTTGCATGCATAGCTTGATTCCTTATTTAATTTGTTATAGATTCCTTATACACATTGATCGAATTGACTTAGCCATTTCTTTTGAAGTCTTTGAATACTTAGCATAAGTTTGGGAGACTAAGTATGCATTATTCAATTTGAAGTTTAGAATTCATTGTAACTATGGTTGAGACAAGCATTAGATGAGATAAAAGAAAAACAAGAGTAAAAATTCATTGTTTATAGAGGGATCACATCTCTAAGAATGACAAAAAAAATGTTTGTGGGTGTGATAGTAATATTGCCCAAGGATTAGGGGGGATCACATTTGGAAAAGGAAGATTAAAAAAATGAGGAATGTGATAGTAATAGAGCCCACAAAAAGGAAAAATATCAAATGCACGTCAAATGTAGTCTCTTTGGTTTAATTTGTGAATTCTCAGGGTCACATTGAGTATGTATCACTTAGTTGCTTGAATGAATTTAAGTGTACAATGATGTAGATTGAAATTGCTATAATTTTTGCACATGCACATGCAATCTTAGATGGAAAAGAAAAGACCCAGGTTGAAAATTTAAGACATATGTGATATCTTAATAGTTTCCTCTTAACTATGCTTATTTTATTGATGTTTTTGATTAATGACCTAGACCGATGTTTGTTGTGTCCTTTGTGAATTTTTGTATTTTTACTTTGCTTGAGGACGAGCAAAAGAGTAAGTTTCGGGGTATTTGATAAGTGAATTTCATTCACTTACATATATTCAAGCTTAGTTATTTGTAAATCATTATTACTTTTAGATATATTTCATATTTATTTATTGAATTTTCTAGGTGTTGGAAGATTGGAAAAGAAGAGAAAATGAAAGGAAAAGATGAAGCTCAATGGAAAATAAGAAAACTGGAAAAGAAGCAACAAAACATAGCATACAAGAGGAAAATCCACTTGGCGCCGCCAGCCTCCACTTGGTGCCGCTAGCGCTGGAAATTTACAAACTACAAAGCAGAGAAAGATTGATGGAGTTTACAGTGCTCCTTATTTTTTGTAGAATTTCAGTGGCTTGGTCTGGGGGGTTTTTAAGGCAATGAGATAGGGTTTTTGAAGGATCTTTCTACATTCATTCTAGGGTTCTTGCTGAGGGTTCTGAGGGGGAAGAGCTTTGAAGTTTCTTATGGAGAAGAAGGGCAATTTCAAGTAAGCAAGAGGAAGTAGAGAGGATGTTCTACATTGTGATGATCCTGTTTAAGTGAGATGTTTTGATTTCTATTATGAACTAAATCCCTCTTTCTAAGGTGAAGATGTAACCCTATTTGATATTCTTTGTTATGTGGATTGTTGATTATTAATGACTACATGATCTTATTCATTCATTATGTTGTTTGCAATGATTTGATTCATTTTATTGCTTGATCACCAATATTATGAGTTAGATTGATTATTTAAGTATGGTTAAGGTAGACACATGAGCTCCCTTGAATGAAAAGGATAGATGGCTAAGGTAGACACCATATGCTAAACCATCTTATTTTGGTTCATGATGTTATTGAGCTCAATGGGTCTTCACTTCAATTATGCTACACACCGTAGGCAATTGGAACAAGTGAAAATACTTGATTTGAACCCACATACCTAATGGTAATAATTATACATTTAAAAAAATGAACCCAAGAGAAGCATTAAATCCAACATTCCACTAGCAAAGGGGTATCCTTTAGTGGTGAAATCGGATCCCTAGACTCTTGCATCTTATTAATCTCCCTACATTATTATTAGTCATTGATTTTTACCATTACATTCAATTTTTGCAATTTTATCCATCATTACACCATATTCATTTAGTTATAAATACAATCTTTTTAAGGATAGTGTAATTAAGTAACTAAAACTAATTAAGTTGGTTTAGCCATTCTTTGTGGGATTGACCCTTGCATTGCACACTATACTGTTATATGCCTATGCACTTGATGAGGAATTATAATTTGAACCATCAGTGTTTAATTTCTAAGGCTTCCTCTGAAATCAAATATTAACCTGTGAAGCTTCCTCTATACATAACTTTTGAAGCTTCTTCACCCTCTTAAATAACCTCTAAAATTTTGTTTCAATCCTCAAATGATGTAACTTTGGAATTCGTCATGCTTCTGAAGTGTTATTTCTAACTTCTAAATGTTGTGATTCTGAATGCAACACTTTCTTCAAGTTTTTAGACCTCTTAACATCTTAACTTTAGATTACAATAAGTTCTTTAAACCTTTAAAGCATTTATTCAATCTTCAGAATCTTTATTTCAGATTTTAAAACATTGAAAACTTCAAAATGTTTTAAGTAGCAACAATTTTAGACTTCTAAAAATTGAGGTGTATCTTTTGAACCTTCTTCTAGAAGTTATTGTAGCAATTTACTGTACTAATTTACTATAATGATTTATTGTAGCACTTGCAAAACAAGTGCATTTCAAACCTTCTTGAAGTCTAGGGCACATCCACTAAAGCTCCTTCTGAAAGTTACTATAGCTATTTACTATAACAGTTACTATAGCCCCTTTTGAAAATTACTATAGCAAAACTATTGTAGCTATTTACAATAGTAGCAAGGCGCATTAATTTACAACTTTCGAAGGCTTAATCTACCTTGAAAGTTACTTTAGTAGAACTACTGTAGCAGTGAGATGTGGCTGCTTCTAAAGCATTAATTCAGACCTTCTGAAGCCTTAATTCGTGCCTTTCAAAAGTCATTGTAGCAACTCTACTATAGCAAAGTTGCTATAATAACATGTTAAAATTTTACAATTTGGACAGAAACATTATCCTCTAAAACCATGGTATCTGGCCTCTAAATGTAGTTTTCTTGTTTAAAATGTTTTTCAAAGATTTTCCAAAGATTTCTAAAGAAGAAACCATATCTTCTTCCATCTCCTTTATGTATTCTTATATAAGCCTTTGGCATGCATATTTTTTTGGATATGTTTGGATTAATTGCTTTTGCACTTCTTGAAATTCAATGTTAGTTCTCATAGATAAGTTTTAATGTTTTCCCAGTTGACTCTACACTTTCCCAAAGACCTTGTTTGCTTAAGCCTAAGTTATAGACAAGTTTTGCTCTCATCAAAACTATACACTTGACTCAATAATACGTGTTATTCAGTTGTGAAATATAGATTTTGTTTGGTAAATTATATTGATAATGTAACATGTAACTTAAAAACTAAGTTAATTTTCATGGAAAAAATAATTGATAACTCTGTGATCTAACTCATATGAGTTTTTATTTAATTTAGGTTTTATTTAAATTTGGTAAATCAAAATTAAATAGATTACACAAATATATCATAAAATGAATTATAAGAAAATACATAATTTTTTAGGCTTTAACTAATAAAGTGGACTTGCTAAGAACGAAATTGAATGAAAAGAAAATTAATATTAGCAATACAAAGGTTGGGTGATGTCAGCCATAAACTAAAAAAAATTATTAAAATGATTAAGAGATAATATTTTAAAACATAGGTAACTATAAAAAAATGCAAAATTATTATATGAATTACATATTAAATCAACCTTTGGGAATTAGAATAATCAAAACCAACAAACTGACTGGTAATGAAAAATATTATTATCAAAAGTTGATATACTAGCTAGAAGAAGTATTTAAAAATTTTTATAAATAAATTATTAAAATAATTAATCTTTCTTACAATTATTATAAATTATTTAAATATCAATATTAAATTTTATATCACTCTAATTTTGTAAACCACTTATGTTTATAATATAAGATTTATCCTTGGTTAAGATTCTAAAACCATAAGGATCATAAAAATAAATACTTAATAGCATTTACATTCAAAAACTAAAAATATAAAATTATTTTAGTGAAATGAGAAAATTTACTTCTTAATAAATAGAATAAGATTGCAAATGAATTTATCTATCCATTTTAAAACATATCTATATCTACCATTAAAAATTTCATATTTAATTTTGCAATTTAAAAAAAGTAAAATTTATCGCTTTTATTTAAAGTGTTTTTCCTATATATATCTACTATTTCAATACTTTTACATTAATTTTAAATGAATATTATTTTCTATAAATAATATAATATGTTTTTAGTAATAAAGTTTATGTTAAAATAATTTTTATGTTTTAAGTAAATAAATGATATTAAATTATTGGGTCCAACCAACTATGATACGCAAGGTGTATGGCAAAGCAATAATCCAAGTATGATGGGGAAAGCAAATGGGATGTGCAACTCCAGAAAATAGAATGTAGTGGAAGCACACAAGCATGGAGATAATAAGAACACAAAAATTATAGTGGTTCGGGCCCCCCTTGACACTTACTCCACTCTCCAAGGTTTCTGCAACCTTGTGTTCCACTATACCCATGTGGAATCACACCTATTAGTGTGAATATGCGGTTTTGATGACAAACAAAACTTGATTAAGTACTGATGAATATTTCTCAAGAGCTTAGCATGTAGAAACAGGTTGTAGAAGGGTACGAGATTACCAAGAGAAAAATGAGAATTTAAGAAAAATAGAGGAATCAAAATATATTCCAAGATGTCAATCTGTTTGACCAAACAAATGGCTTAGACAAATTTAAAGCTTAAGAAAAAGTTGAAGAACTAAGACATTTGTTTATCCAAGATTCATTTGACAAGCATTTTACAATCATCTTGGACAGAGCTAAAGATGAAGACGAACTAACTGAGCACTCGTTCATCATCTGTAGTTTGTCTTGGACAAATATGGAACAAGTTCATCCGACCAAGAAGAGTTACAAACTAAAGGTAAACTTTATCTGACCAACTTTGTCCGTGCCATCAAAATTTTTCCAAAACTAACCACGAACAAATTAGGAGACAAATTACCTTTGTCCAATGAACAACTGGAAACTTCATCTAGAATTAACCTCGGACAAATTGAAAGATGAATTAACTTTGTCCGATGAACAACTAGAAAGAAACTTCATTCGGAATTAATCTTGGACAAATTGAATCATCGGACTTTGTTCGAATTTAATGAGGTTCTTTCTAAAATGATGAACTTGTCAGCTATGCAATATCTCCTCGAATGATACTTTCCAAAATCAGAAAATCATCTTCTTCAAGGTCAGTGCTGTAGGCATTCCTGTAGATGGAAATTAATTGGAAGACAGTGAATTCAAAGGAGCTAATTAGAATAGTCTTTTACAATTAATAGAGGTCACCTACCACCAACGATTGGAATTCAAAGCTTTTATAAATACAATAATGGTGGAATGAAGAGAAGAAGAAGAAAACCCAAATGAGCTAACGAATATTTATCTTCTTCTTGAGAATGATTACAAAGCTGAAACCTTCCACATTCAGGAGATCTGAGCTTTGCATTTAAACCTTCCTCAACATTCATTAAAGGCATTCAATTGCATTTTACTATTGTATTTAAGCTTTAGATTTCTTCCCTTATGCTTTCTATGAAGTACTTGTATAAGTGCATTTACTTCTATATTGTCAATCTTGTAATTGCCTTGAGTTGGTAGTTGAAACCAAGCTCAAGAAGAGCTGTAATTGTCTGAGTGTAGACAAGAGCTAGATTATTATACCCCATACAGTTGGAATCTAGAAGAGTGCTGGGAGCACTGTGTACACCCCCTAGAGCTGGAATCTAAAAGAGTGTATGCCCCTTAGAGTTGGAATTTAGAAGAGTGCTGAGAGTATTGTGTAAGCCCCTTAGAGCTAATCTAGAAGAGTGCTAGGAGCACTATTGTATTTCTGTTATAGTGAGATAGTAGAATCCAAAACACTGAGAGGAAAGTGTGCTTGGAAGAGTGGAGTAGGAATGGTTACCCAAACCACCATAAAAATCCTGGCATCTTATTTATTTGTATAATTACTATTTGATTGGATTGATTACTAGAGTGACATTATATCTCAAAGGGATTTAGTTAAAAGTTATAAATTTTCAATTCACCCCTCCCTCTTATGTATTTCCCTATCTTTAGGGACCAATAACACCTCCTTTGGTTTCCCAAACTAACTAAGAACTCTTACAACATGGTTTTACTAAACTCAATAGAAACTCATCCACTGATGGTTTTCCTTAGGATTACCAACAACTCATGCAATGTTGGTTTTCCTCTGAGTTCACCAACAACTTATACAATTTGGTTTCCAAAGCTAACAAGCAACTTGCCTTTACAAATACAAAGTGTATAAGGAAATGCCTTTATTTTAGGTTATGATGTACACATAATTAAAGCTCAATTATAAAAGATAAGAATACTAAGCATATTACAATGATTTGAACTCCCTTGAGATGTAAATGATGTGACTTTGAAGTCCCTTGATCTTGGCAGCACCTTGGAGTGAATGCACTTGGGAAACATGAATGGGTTACTTGTGTTTGATTCGTATTAAGCTTATGAAACCCTCAAGCCTCATGTTTCTCTTCAATTAATTTTCTATTTATATATTTTTGGGGAGGTTTTGGACCATTTGGAAGAAGACCATTGCAATATAGCTATTGTAGTGCCACATAAATTTCAGATTATTGAAGCAGTAAAAGCATCCTAGGCAATCGCGCCCTAGGCGATACCATAGGCAACTGCCATATCGGCCATGATAGTTTAGTGAGAACGCATCTCACTAGAACCCCATAGGCGATATAGGAAGTGGTTATCATACTGACTATGACCTTGAAAACTTTTGAAGTTTAAAACACATCTTCTGAAGCTTCCTTTCTTCCTCTAAAGCCTTCTTGCATCCTCTTAAGCTTCCTCTAAATAATGAAATCTTAGACAAAATATCATTAGGTCATAAATAACTTTTGTTAATCATCAAAACCAATCCCTTTGACTCAACATAAATGTGATAGATAAGTTGGATCTAATTATAAGTGATCTAGTCAAGTCTAGTTCAGTTGGTGATTTTTCTCAAAAAAATTAAATAGATGAAATCGAAAGGTAAACTAAGTTTGATTAGGAATTAATTAAAAGATGGTCTCTCATACTCTCACATTGACCTTGTAAGATAAGAAAAAAATAAATAATTAATTAATTAAAATAAAGGTTGTGATTCAGTAAGGTTATATGGTTTTTAATGATTTTAGCTAGGTCTTAATGAATAATTATATTTAGAATGACCTAAAACATTTTAAATGTTGATCCTAGCCCCTTTACTTAGCTTGATTTTAATGATAAATGTGATTAACTAGTTAAGTTTTGATGATGAGCAAACATGTGAGTGAATGGTTAAGCTACTGACAGTTACGTTCCCAAGCTTACAGTGACAAGTTTATGAAACAAATAAAGGGAAGTAACTTCAAATGTGGTGATAACATGTTCAAGTTCATGTCAAAGACAAGATCCACCATAGTCAGTTTACAAAGACAGAAAATAATGTGAATGCTCAAGGAAGAATGACCATGAACTTAGAAAAGTATTTCAGATGTACTGGGACACATCTGAAATCATGAGGAACAAATTTAGAATATGAAAAAGTTTAGAGAGTCTGAAGAATGAAGGCTGTAGACACAAAGATTAAATCTGAAATAACTTCGAAATTATTTTAGACGTTCCATTAAAGCTTCCAAGGCCAAACTACAACTGAAGGATATGTCTGGTATCAAACACAAGCTTCAGAGTAACTTTAGAGGTGTTTCAGATGTGCTGAAGTACTCTACTAAAGTGGATAAAGTCAGATGCCGAAGTTCAGATGCAAAAAATGCTTCTCCTGAGCTTCAGAAGGATAAAACACAATGCTTCATATGTTTAGAAATAAATTTCAAATGTGTTGAAGCATGAAGCCATGATGCTGAAAGTTTAATGCCGCTTCAGACATTCTGAAGATTGGCTTCATACGTTCTGAAACATGCTTACAATGTGTCACTAAAGGAACAAAATAAAAGTGTTCAAAATTGGCTAAGTCCCAAACTTCATAAGTCATGAAGGACAACTTCAGATGTGTTGAAGCGTCACTTCAGACATTCCCAAGCCACACCACTTCAGACATTTTGAAGTCATACTTCAGACATACTAAAGCAATGTTACAAAGGTGCCAGTATTAAGTGTTCGCAATGAGTGTGAATTGCAACATTCTCCATCACTTTAGATGTGCTAAAGGTATGCTTTAGATGATCAAAAGCAATGGCCACTCTGAACAGCTCAAAAGCAAAGAATTTCCTAAGAGAATGGCTCACAACAAAATTCCATCTATTCAAAAGGTCTGAAGTCACTGGAACACCACAATAGTCGAAAATCTCAAACGGTTTGCTCGCATTTATTGAACATTGTCCTCTTCAATAAGAAGATTTCAAATCCTAGTATAAAAGGAGTAAATAGAGGATGTTCAAGTGGTTAGAAAAGTTAGAAAAGTAAGAGATGTGATCAAGAGAGCATTTACTCTTTCATTAAAGTCTTCTTCCAAATATTTGAACTCCAATGCGCTAAACTCTGATACAAGCATTCAAAGCTCATTACTTCATTAACTTTGAGGAGTTTGAACTATCTGTCCTCAATTATTTATCTTTATTTATTTCTACATTAATATTTGTACAATCTGCCAATTTAAGAGGCATTCATTTCTATACAATTTTTAAGGTTTTTGTTATATCAAGCAATGGGCTTGCTATTTATGCTGATTATAACAAGTAGTTGGACTTGTTGGGAGGATTGTAAGAGTTTTTGGTGAGCATTGAAAACTAAAGTTTGTAGAGTTGTTGGTGAACTCTGAAAAATCAACAAGTGTACTTTGATCAGAGTTAGCTAATCAAGTGTAGTGAAACCTGATTGTAGTACTGAAACTGACTCAGAGAATTGGAGTAGGTACTAAGGGAACAACCACTATAAAAATACCTTTGTTTGCTTGTTGTGTGATCTTTGTCCATTTTATTTTATCACTATATTTTTACAATGCATCCCTCCTCTTGAACTACCATCTAAATGAGACCAACAATTGGTATCAGAGCAAGCTTCACCTATTAACTATTGTTACTGAATTTTAACTTGTGACAAGACCCCTACAAATGGCCAATTCGTCGCACAACACCTTTGCTGAGGGATAATCAACTTCCAAACCCCCATTCTTCCATAGTACCAACTGTAGGTATTGGAAGATGAGAATGCAAATTTTATGATTACACTAGCCTACTAGTTGTGGCTAATTATTAAAAATGGAAAGGTCATCCTCAACTCAAAAGATAAATATACTATTGAGGACATTGCCATAATAGAACATGATGCTAATGCAAAGAATTGCCTCTATTGTGCCCTTCCCCCTCAGAATTTGAGAAGATCTCTTTTAGTGACTCTGCTAAGGAGATCTTAGATAAGTTGCAAATTGCACATGAAAAAACTAATCAA
Organism: Pouteria campechiana; assembly: GCA_036873735.1. Lineage (NCBI taxonomy): Eukaryota > Viridiplantae > Streptophyta > Magnoliopsida > Ericales > Sapotaceae > Pouteria > Pouteria campechiana. The sequence continues at coordinate 7,875 of JAYJMB010056050.1, read as the reverse complement.
GTTAAAGAAACTAAAATAAACCTTCTAGTGAAGGAGTATAAACCTTTCAACATGATGGAATCAGAGATAATATCAAACATGTTTAAAAGATTTCAGAAGATTACCAAAGGGTTGAAAAACTTGGGAGAAAAATATTAAGAGCTTAAGTTGATGAAGAAAATCTTAACATCTTTGCCCGAACTATGGATGCTAAAGATCACTACTATCTAAGAAGCTAAAGACCTAGATAAGAGGAGTGTTGAAGAGCTCATGGGTATACTAATGACCCATGAAGTTTTAGTAAAGCAAAGAGCTCCAAAAGAGTCCAAGCGAAAGAGAATTGTTGCATTAAGAGTAGAATCTAATAATGATTCTCAAAGTGAAGCTTTCACTAGTGGAGCAAAAGATGAAGACATGGCCATGATTAGCAGAAGATTCAAGGCCATGTTGTACAAAAAAAAGTATGGAAGCAAATAAAAGAACAACCTTAAAGGCAAGGACAAGAAGAGAGAAATCCAATATGCTACAACTGCAGCAGACAAGGATACATGAGATATGATTGTCATGAACCTGAAAATAAATAAGGGGATTAGAAGAAAAAGAAATACGACTCCTAATTGGAGAAGAAGAACAATAACAACAATAATGATAAATATGAAAAAAAAGAAAGCTCTTGTTGCATGGGAAGTGCTAGAAAGTATGTTACATGAAAGTGAAGGTGAGATAGAAGAAGAACATGAAGCACAATTCAACATACTTTTACCAAGAAGAGATTATAATGAACATACAGGCATTAGCTTCATGGCCATCCATGAAGAGGAGGTAAATTTTGACACTGAATCTCCTAGCCTTGAAGAAGCCTTACGTGAGTTATATACAGACTTCAAGGTTCTGAAATCTAAGCACAAGGAGACCAAGAAGGAGCTTAAGAGATTAACCAATGAACACTCTAAGCTTAGAGCAGAAAATATGAAGCTCAAGAGTAATCAATGTACCATCAATGAACTTGAGCAGGTCAAGGCTAAAAATAATGCCCTTAGAAAGACCTTGACCTCCACCTTGTTTACAAAAAAACCCAACATGAAAGGTGGATAGCGGCAGAAGAAACAAAATTATAATTCTAGAAGAAAATGTGGACCCAAATAGACCAAGTTTTGAGTACCTAAATCTATTGTAAATGCTATATAGTCTACATCTATTAGATTAGTGGCACCAAGGAAACAATGGGTACGAAAGTATTTTGCAACTAACCCACCTGGACCATTTCCAAATGGGTATCATAGAATAAAGCCTAACCTTTTCATTGTAGGTGTGCTTGAGAGCCACAAGGAGCAATATATGATAAATTAATAGTGCCTGCTCAATGCACATGACAGGGGAGAGAGAGCTAGGCATACTAGATCCTTTTGCATGATTTGTCAACCATATGATCATTATGTAATGCTCTCATTTATATGCTTTCAATGTTTTATCTTATATGAATGCATGTCAATTATGTTATACATATTTTAGATAAATTATGTTGAATAAAATAAAATTAATCCTTAATATAATTACAATCCCAAGGCATAAATTAAACCTATTTGGGAACTTTATAGTTTAAGATCTTAAATAGAAATTTCAATCATAGTCAAACTTCTATAATCATCATTATGGCTTAATTTCATGATTAGATTCTTTCAAAAGTTATTTTAGAAAGTCTGAAAGAGTCTCAGAGGTTTTCTGCATTTAATTCATTTCTGATATGTTCATACACCTATAGACATTCTAAAACCGCACTTCAGAACATCTGAAGCTTGGGCTCCATTCTGCTTCAGAGCATCTGAAACATGACTTCAGATTGTTTGAAAACCTATCTCACCATCTGAAACCTTCCCTAGGAATAACATGAGCACTTCTAAACCCTCATTTTAGACCATCCAAAACTCTTATCATATAAGTCTAAAACCCAATTTTAGAGCTGTCTATTCAAATTCGCGATCATTTTAATCCCTATACTCATTCAAACCTCTGCTACTTCATTTCTTTTCTTTAGATCCCATTTTCTCTCCTTCAAAAAACCTTTGAAACTTCATTTTCTCTAAAAAACCTTCAATACCTAAAGCTAAACTACTGCAAATGGCAAGAAAAAAGGGGGCAAGCATGTTAGCGGTATCTGCATTCGTTGAATTTGGAAGAAGAAGAGGGAGAGAAGAACTAGAGGAAGTGAGCCCATCCAAGAAAGGAGGATTCAACAATGAGGTCCTAGAGGTAATATTTAACAATAAAGAATCTGCTTATGATCATTATTTGAAGCATTATGTGTTGAACCAAACCTCTTTATTAGGCTTGACTTTGATGATGAACATATTTAACCAGCAAAATTTTGATGATGAGCAAAAATACATGAGTAAAAGTTTAAAGATACTAATCATTATTTCCCAAGTGTGCAATAAAAAATAATATATTAGGGAAATAACATAAGTGGACAATGCATACAAGACCACATTAGAGACAAAATCTACAAATATATGAAGAAGAAAACGTAAATGCTCAAATAAGAAAGAATAACACTGAAACTTTAAATTGCGTGAAACAACTCCTAAACATGCCTCAAAACACTACCAAAGTAATTCAGACTTGTACTCAAAGTTAGACTAAAATCAAGGCTTCAAAATAAAGAAAAATCTAAGTTCTGCACTCAAGCAAAAAGACAGACACTGAGGAAGCAAGTTGAACATTATATAACTAATTACAGTCAAAGAACAAGACTTGGACATTGCTGAACAAGAATCCAAAACACTGGAACTATAAAGTCATTCTAAGACATAAAATCCAAACATGGACACTATTGAAGACCGAAGAGAAAAGCCAAATGTGTCTAGAAATTTAAGTCCAAAAATCTGATGTGCTAAATCTTGGACATAACCAGGATCAAGTCATGCAAACAAATGCAGCTAGCGCCAGTCCAAGTCCAATATCTTAGTTACAAACATGGAGATCATTTTCTGACATGGCGATTTATTTTAAGACATGAGCGATATGGTATTGCAAGCTGAACAGTTCATCCAAATCTGAAATATTAATTTTAAACATGGCCACTCAAATTCAAACATGGCGAATCATTTCTAGACATAGAAGAAAGAAGTCAATTGCAATCCAAAAAACTAGTCCAAGTCCAAAATTTTAATTTCGGTCATGACTATTCAAAACCTAGATATGACAGTTCATTTTAAGACATGACCAAGTAACCTTTTTCAAGCTAAACAAGTTAAACAAGTTCAAAAGCTTAATTCCGAACATGGAAGCTGAACTTAGACATAGCTTAATAGACCTTAGACATAAAAACCCACGAGAGAGCTCCAGCGGACAAAAAATTCTTGTCAATTTGCTCGCATTAAATGAATGGCATCTTATCCAATGGGTAGAATTTGAATTCAGCTATAAAAAGAGTAAAGAAAGGTCATTCTAAGAAGTTACAAGAATTAGATATCTTTGATAAAAGCAAGAGAAGCAAACAAGAGCATTTACTCTTAGACATTAATTTTTCTTTCAACTCCATAGTGCTAAAAATCAATCTGCATTCAAAGCCTATTTTCTACAGCAACTTAAGGGAGTTTGGAATTCTTTATACTTATTGTTATACATTTATTTCTATGGTATTTAATTATGTACAAGATCAGCCTATGTAAGAGACATTTCTTATTGTACATTTTTCATTGATTAGGATAGCAAGCAAGGGACTTGCTGATCTTGTATAAGTTTTTTGGTTAGCTTTGGAAACCAACTGGGATAAGTTTGTTAGTAAGTTTTGAAAACCAAGCTGTGTATAACTTTATTGGTGAGCTTTTGAAAAATCAACTTGTGTAAGAGTTTGTTGGTAAGCTCGAGAGAACCAACTGGTGAATAGTAGAACCAAAGTACAGTGAGTGAGGCTGACTCAGAGAGAGGAGTAGGTACCATGTTATGGGATAAACCTCTATAAAATACCCATGTGCTCTTTGTTGCATGATTCATGCCCTAGTTATCATAGCACCTTGGTTTTATATTGCCCAAGATCTTATAAAGCTCAATTCACCCCCCCCCTCTTGAGCTACCTTAGGAGCAAGCTTCAATAGTTAATCTTGATTATTAGTTATTTTGATTACTTAAAGTGATTTCTATGACCAACACTATCCACAACACCATAGCTGAAGGACAGTCAACAACCAGACCCCTATTTTTTATGGCACCAACTACAAGTACTGGAAAATGCATATGCAAAACTTTTTGATAGCCACTGGCTATAAGTTGTGGCAAATCATCAAAGATGGAAAGATTGTCATGAACACAATAGATAAATATATTGCTGAAGATATTGTATTAGTAGGGAGAGATGCTAAAGCTAAAAATAACCTCTACTGTGCTTTATAACCTTCTGAGTTCAAAAAGATTTTTGTGTATGGTCAAAAAAAATTGGGACAAGCTTAAGGTTGCACATGAAGGTACTAATCGGGTCAAAGAGACCAAAATTAATATACTTGTGCCCAAATATGAAGCCTTCCACATGTAAAACAATGAAATAATATTAGAAATATTTGGAAGATTTCAAAAGATTACCAATGGGTTGAGCGGTCTTCGAGAAAAATATGAAGAACCCAAAATTGTGAAGAAGATCCTAAGATCTTTGCCAAGACAGTGGATGGAAAAAGTCACAGCTATCCAGGAGGCAAGAGATCTGAATAAGATGAAAGTTGAAGAGCTGATGGGTTCACTTATGACCCATGAAGTTCTAATGAAGCAAAAAGCTATAGAAGAACCAAAAGGAAAGAAATCAATATCACTGAGAGCTGAATTAGAAGATTATTCACAAAGTGAAGCTTCAATAAGTGGAGTTGAAAATGATGATGGCATGGTGATGCTAAGCAGAAGATTCAAAACCATGTTTAGAAGAAAGACTAGAAGTAACTCCAGAAATTTCAAAAATGAAGACAAAAGAAAAGATATTCCTACATATTATAATTGTGGCAAGCCTAGTCACATGAGTTATGACTACCAAGAACTTGATAAGAGGCAAGGGGAACAATAGAACAAAAGGCATAATTCACATTCAAAAAAGAGAAACAGAAACAGTAACAACAAAAGCTTTAGCAAAAAACAAAGACTTACAACATAAGAAATGATTGAAAATATGCTACATGAAAATGCAAGTGACAGTGAAGATGAACACAAAGTAAAATTCTGCAAATTGTTTCCTACAAAAGAAGATCAAGGAGAATACCATACCGAAATCAGCTTCATGGCCATCCATAAAAATGAAGTAACTTTTGAACTTGAATCTCAAAGTTTCCTTAATGAATTATAAAGTATATATGTAGATTTCCAGGCTTTGAAAGCCAAATACAAGGAGAAAAAGAAGAAACAATTAAAAGTAACCAAAGAATGCTCTGAATTGAAAGATGAGAACTGCAAGCTCAAGAATGATCAATGCATCATTCAAGAACTTGAGCACATTAAGGCAGAAAATAATGCCCTAAGACAAACCTTAACCTCCACCTTGTTTAGAATGAAACAAAAGAGTAGAGGTGGTTAATAACATAAGAAAAAAGAACTATAATTTGGAAGAAAACAAGGGATCAAATAGACTATGTTTTCGATTCCTAATAAAGTTGTAGATGTAGTAAATGTAATTCAATTTTCTAAAATTAGAGTAGTGACAACCAAGGAACAAAGGGTACCAAAATTTACTCCAACTAACCAACCTGGACCCATTCTCAAATGTGTACCAAAGATTAAAGCCTGAACTTGTCATTGTAGGTGTGTCTGAGAGCCATAAGGAATAGCATATGGTACATTGACAGCATTTACTCAAGACACATGATAGGGGAGAAGGAGCTGTTCACTGAGTTAAAAGAAAGACGTGGTGGAACAGTAACCTTTGGAGATAATAGAAAAGGTAGAGTAGTTAGGATTAGTAAGGTTGATTAACCTATTCTACTACTATTTTAGATGTACTTTTAGTTAAGGGATTAAATCATAATCTTCTAAGTGTTAGTTAGTTTTGTAACAGTTGTTAGAAGGTTGTGTTTGAATCTCACATTTATTCAATCCTAGATCAGAATGACTCAATTGTAATTCTAGGCAAAAGGCATGGAAATATGTATATAGTAGACTTATTTGATCTCCAAGCTAAATGTCTTGTTAGTCATGATGAGTCCCTACTGTGGCATAAAAAATGGAGATATGCCTACAAAGATATGATAAAAAGACTATACTGAAAGGATCTTGTAGTTGGCTTACCCAAACTGAAATTTGACAAACAACAATTGTGCGATGCATGCCTGAAAGGAAAGCATGCAAAAGCATCTTTCAAGCCAAATAAAAAGGTATACACAACTAAGCCACTTCAATTGCTACATATGGACTTAGTTAGACCAACAAGAATTGTAAGACTTGGAGGGAAACATTACGCATATGTCATTGTTGATGACTATGTAGATATACTTGGGTAATGTTTCTTGCATCAAAGGATGAGGCTTTCTCATTTTTTGAAATCTTTTCAAAGCAAGTGTAGAATGAACAAAGCTCTCATATTATTGCCATTAGAAGTGATTATGGTGAAGAATTTTAAAACTATAAGTTCATAGCTTACTATGAAAATAATGGTATCTTTTAAACTTTCTCTATACCAAGAACACCACAGTAGAATAGAGTAGCAGAGAGGAAAAATAGTACCTTACAAGAAATGACAAAGAATGTTGAGTAAATATAATCTGTGATAATATTTTTGAGCTGAAGCTATAAATACTGCCTATTTCATTATAAATAGAATTTATACTAGGCCAATACTCAATAAAACTCCATTTGAATTATATTATGGCAAGAAGCCTAACATATCATTTTTTCATACTTTTGGCTATAATGTTTTATTCTTAACAATGGTAAATCTGATAAAGGAATATTCCTTAGTTATTCCATTATTAGCAAAACTTTTAAAATCTACAATTTGAGTAGTAGAACTATAGAATAGTCTATTCATGTCAAGTTTGATGAATCTACTAACTATTTGAAAAAATAAAAAAACTTTGATGATGAAGCAGACAAACTTACAACAGGCGTGAAGAGGGTAGACTTGCAAAACCAAGAAAAACAAATTCCACAAATAGAAATAGTAAAGGATGGAGCTAACAGATAATTTGAATCATCCACTAATAAGGTATACAAGGAAGGTAATTTTTCTCTTCCTAAAGATTGGGGATTTATGCATGATCATCCTGAAAACTAAGTAATTAGTGATGTGTATAATAGAGTTAAAACTAGATTGTCTTATCACCTAATATTGATAATTTTACCTTCAATTTTCAAATAGAACCAACTTGTATAGACCATGCATTAGAAAATGAGAACTGGATATTAGCTGTGTAAGAAAAACTGGACCAATTTAAAAAAAATGATATGTAGACTTTATTTTCAAGACCTAATCACTAATCAATTATAGGAGCCAAATAGGTCTTTCGTAACAAACTTGATGAATCTAGATTAGTTGTAAGAAATAAGACAAGATTAGTAGCAAAAGGGTATTATAAAGAAGAAGGGATTGATTTTAATGAATCATATGCCCCTATTGCTAGGATAGAAGTCAGAAGAATGTTGTTGGCATTTGCATCTTTCATGAGTTTTAAACTTTACCAGATGGATGTCAAATATGCTTTTTTGAATGGTTTCATTAATGACGAAGTATATGTGGAACAACACCCTAGGTTTGAAGATCTTAATGATCCCAACCATGTCTTTATTGCTCCCTTGACCCTGCCTAAGCTATGCAGGTTGTATGGCAAATATAGTATCCTAAAGCTATGGAAACACAAAAAAGATTGTGCAAGAGCAGAAAATAATTGTAGTAGAACTGATGAGTGGATTTCATTCACTCATAAGATA
>JAYJMB010056039.1:6660-18533 GCA_036873735.1 Pouteria campechiana | reverse complement strand
ATCAATTTGATATTAGAGCCTATCCTAGGATTGTCGTTGATCGGCCTAATTTCGTAGTTCTTTAGGATTGCATTCAAACTCCATCTTCCGCAACTCGTGTTCATAGCAAAAAAAAAAAAAAAAAAAAACATTACTGCTATTGTTGAAAATCAGTGTCGAGGCCATGACTTCCAAAATCTGGCGCTTACTGTGTCGATTTTCAGCCCCTTCGAAGGTTTTACTTCAATTCTGATAACGTGCAGCATTGGCCAAGCTCATCAGAAGTCATCTTCCTTATTTCCGGCGAGCTGCAATGTCTACACCCATCATCTTGTGGTGCTGCCCAAGTCGCACGACAGCTCCGACGACTTTGACGGGTCTTTTCTTCCCATCCAGTATCACCAAACCCATCTTGTCTTAATTCCGGCGATTTTTGGCTCTTCTCTAGCAACCCACAACGTTAGAAACCACATCACAGGCTTTAGAACTTCTCTTCGAAGCCTCCACTTCCAAATTCGGCGACATTGCAGCATTAAAAGGTGATTTCTGATAACCCTAGTGGCTGTGTTTTGAAGAATTAACAACTCCAGTGAGGTCTGACGGATCCTCCAGCGTCGTCGGCCACCTCCCTTGTCGTCAGAACCATACGATCACTCCTCTGGCGTCCACAACAGCTGCTGTAGATGATCTCCGGTGGGTTTTGAAACCCACCACTTGTTGGAAACGGTCAAGGAAGACGACCAGAGAGATGGATTTAGGTTTTGGAAAAATTTCAAATTGGCCCCCTTGATTTTGCAGTTTGAAACTAACCCATTGCTGAAATTTCATTTCAACCCTTCTGAACTTTTGTAAAATGGGTCCTTGCTGGAAAAATTTTACAAGACAGTCCCTGTTTTTTGAAATTCCAGAACAGCCCACTTTATCTCAAAAATTTTAAAAAAAGACCCTGCCTTTGCTGAAAATTGCAAAAAAGCCTTTTTTTTTCAAAAATTTCAGCAAGCTAATTCTTTCAGAAATTACAGTTTGGTACATAGATATTTGAAAAAGGTTGTTATAATTTTTCAAAGGGTATATTTCTTTCACTTGAACTTAAATTAAACTTTTATCTGTTGGTCAAGTTAAGATCATTTCTTTTATTCTATTTGCTTTGGTGACTTATTTAGCATTTTTAAGTTAATTACTTGATGTGAAATTTAGATTGTAGTGGCATACATCTTTGTGTTTTTGAATTGCATCATTCATTCATCTTGAGTCACTTGTGTTGTGCCCATTATAGTTATCAATGTAGGACTCGCAACTATAGCTGAAAAATTGTCCCAAACTTGTGACCTCCTCAATGAAAAATATGATTCTCTTACTAAAAAATGTAAAAATCTATCCCTGAAATAAGTCCACTTCATTGAGTCCTTGTCCTACTTTCAGAACCAATTTCAAATGCAGTTAGAAGCCTAAACTCAATCTATACTCAAATATCTAGTCAAACGTTTTGTTGATGAGTCAGTGACAAAATTTTCAGGACCTAATGTAGGTCAAACTTCTCTCAATGGGCATAATCAAAGTCTTGTAAGACCACACCACCAACATCGAGGTATTCTCCCTTTTTCGGGTACACTTAGGGGTCATCCTCAGTCTGTAGGTCTTGATAGAGAATTTCTAGTTGAAAACCCAAAAGAATTTTCGATGTTAAAGAAAAACATATAATTGAATCTTGACAATAAAATAGAACTCAATTACAAGACGTTCCACAACATCCACAACAGAATATGGTAGTTGATCATAGGTATGTTCTTGGGGATGCTGATGTCACAAAAAAAAATCAAGGTTGCATGTGATACTTTAGGAGTTGATACTGGAAGTATTCTAAGTCTTAGAGGATTAGAGGTTGAATATTTTAAATGTCATAGCATGGGTCACGTTGCATCACATTGTCCTAATAGTACTCTTACAATAGAACTTGAGAAAATTGAGGATTATGATGAGAGAAAAATAGATTGTGTTGTTGATTCATTAGATGAACCTGAGCATCTAGACTTAGAGTGTGATTAAAATCAGTATGATATTGAGCATATAGGTGTCATGAGATATATTCTGTCTACTCCTGATTTTAGGAATAATTGGAAGCATACAAGTAATTTTCATGCATTTTTCACATGTAGTAACACTATATGCAAATTTGTTATTGATAGGGGTAGTTCTATAAATGTTGTTTGAAAGGCTGATGTAACCAGGATGAAATTAAAACTTGAACCCCATCCTAAACCATATAAAGTAGCATGAGTAAATAAAACTTTACTACCCATCCATGAAAGATGTTTGGTTCTAATTAAACTTATGGATTATGAGGAATAGATATGGCATGACGTTCTTCCAATGGATGTGACTCATATTTTACTTGGTTGTCCTTAGTTATTTGATGTGAAAGTTATACACTATGGAAAATCAAATACATACTTTTTCAAACACAATAGAAAATTTATTCTTTTGAGACCGGCTAAACCATCAATGAGAGAAAGATCTCGAAAGGAAATTTTTCTCATTGAACTCCCAAGAAAAAAATCTTTGCATATTCTTGCTAAAAGAGAATTTAAAAAGGAGAGTAGAGAGTCTGATTTAATGTTGATGTGGGTAGGAAAGTCTGAGTCCAATGGTTGTGTAGATGAGTCTGTTATTCAGTCCTTTGAAGTTACAAATCTTTTGAATGAATTTAGAGATTTGGCAAAGTTATTTTTCAAGGAGATTATTAGACTATATAGATTATCATCTACTATTGTATCTGATAGGGATGTCCGTTTTGTAAGTTATTTCTGGAAAACTTTGTAGAAACTTTCTAATATTAAACTAAAAATTTCTTCTGCTTTTCACCCACCAACTGATGGTGAAACCGAAGTTGTTAACCGAAGTTTGGGAGATTTACTTAGATGTTTGGTAGGAGAGCATTTAAGTACTTGGGATTCAGTTTTGTTCATTACAAAGTTTGCCTATAACAATTCTATCAACAGATCTACTAGAAAGTCCCCATTTGAGATTTTTCAAAATTGTACTCGTGCTCCCATTGACCTTGTGCTTTTCCCACCCGATATCCATGTTTTTGCTTCTGCTGATACATTTGCACAACATATTCATAATTTTCATACCACTATAAGAAGAAAAATTGCACTGAGTAATAAAACTTATAAGCTTGTTGTTGATATACACCGTAAGCATCATGAGTTTAATGAAGGTGATTATGTTATAGTTCATATGTGACCTGAGAGATTTCCTGAAAATTCTTTTAAAAAGTTGTATGCATAAGTCAATGGTCCTTTTCGTATTTTACAAAAAATAAGATTAAATGCATATATTCTTGACTTGCCTCCAAATTTAGGAATTAGTTTAATTTTCAATGTGGAGGATTTATTTCCTTACAGAGACACTTTCAAGCCTCCTCTTTTACATACAGGAATACCAAACTAACGGGTTTCTTTAGCTCTTGATTGTATTCCAGTTCTACCCCGAATACAACTTACACTCACAGATCAGATTGAGAGTATCCTCCGAGATGAGGTCATTATTTCTTCTTCAAGTGGAGTACGTAGGTATCTTGTTAAGTGGAGAAATAAGCTTAACATTGATGCTACATGGATATCCAAAGAGGAACTTCAGGAGTTGAACCCAGATTTTCTTGATCAATATCATCATGTTAACTATATAGTGGAGTGTTCTTTCAAGTGGGGGAGAATTGATGAGGATCGTGATGTGCGTCCAATTCGTACTTATTTTAGGCGCAATCATAGTAATTAGGGTTTGTTTATTTGATAGGGATTTTGAGGTTATTTTTGATATTTTATTTTTTACACATATTTTATGCATATTTTAGGGTTTTGCCTTCAGTCTATAAATATGACAACTTGTATTAGGGTTGAATAACACTTTTTGATGGAATACATTGATTACTTTGCTTGCCCTAATTCTCCATAAATTATTCTCAACTTCTCCTTCCATTTCTTCTCTTCTTATCCCCTTGAGAGGTTTCTTCCTCTTTCTTCTATCTTCTTCCTACTTGTATTGCATCACATCTTCATGCTTTTATTTATGTTCTCCTACATGCCACTTCTTCTAGAGGACAAGCATTCTAACCTATCTTGTTTATGTTATTCATGTTGGTGAGCATGCTACATTTACAAGTCAATAAAATTAAGACTCATCACCAATGAGCTAGGTTTCACGTGCACAAAAAGATTATGTGGAAGAAAAAACCAGAATGTAATGTAGTTTTTATATATATTTGTCAAATCATTATTTTTACCCCATCCATCGCGTTGTCTGTTTTGCACTGTTAAAACAACCTGCATTTTTCTATGCATGATTCGTTCACTGTCCTAATTTGTTGGTGGCCAGAAAGAGTCAAATTCAACCTGCCTTTTTAGATGGCTGGTGTTGATGTACAAGAAATCTATGGCATTATATTTGTGGGTTGAAAGTGCATCCTGAGTTTTGGTATGTTTGATGTATTCCTTGCCCTAATGGGTAGAGAGTAGAGATTACCTATAGCTACCTTGCTAAAGAAGCTACATACATGTAGAAGTTCTTGCAGGGCTAGCAATCCTACATATACTTACAACCATGAATGAATCCATTGGATGAAAAAGTTTTTCCAAGGTCAAACCATTTAAATTATAGCTATCACAATGATCCAATTACACGTATATATACTGTTAGTATATGATGACTTGAATTCTGTTTTGGTTAATTTGAGGATATTGCGGTGCAACAAGCATAGATTTTTCATGGAGATCTGTGGTGGTAGTGGAGAGATTAGGCTACTAGGCCTAATCTCGTAGCCCACCATGATCTCCTTGAGGGTGTGGGGGCGGAGCCCCAGTAGTACGAACTGTATGACATACTGTGAAGACAACTTGGACAGCAGTATGGCACCGGCGGCGTCGGATGACTTTGTGGGCATGGCAGCAGGCAGTGAGGTGTCACCGGCAGCAGATTTCGTACGGACGGATTTTCAACAGTTTTGCGTATGGATGAATTTTGGGAATTTTGCGCAAAGTTATTTGAGGAAAATTCATATGCACATGATATTTTGAATGAGACTAGGGATTTTTGTATAAATACATGTTATTTCTATAGAGAGCTTGGTCTAGTAATTTTGGAGATTTCTATTTTGTTGTATTCTCTCTTTCTCTACTCTTAATTGTATTCAATCTTTGCTATAGTGAAACTCTCCTCCTCTGCCCGTGGTTTTTCCCCATTCAAGGGTTTTCCACGTAAATCCGTGTGTGCTGCATTGTGGTTTGTTGGCTATCGCATTCGCCTAATTCTTCACACATACGCTGACTGGTGTCATGGTTTATTATTCTGGATCATGTCGTTGTTGCCAGTTATGTTGTTATTCTGGTAATGTAACTTTCCATTCTTTTCCTTGTCAGCATAGGTGGGGATGATGCTTAGGGGCATGGGTTTTGATGAGAATACACCAATCTATTTGGCTTCTGGTAAAATATACCATGCGGAGAGATACTTGACTCCTTTGTTTCAGATGTTTCCACTTCTTCAGACAAAACAATCACTTGCGACGCCAGAGGAGCTTACTCCTTTCAAGGTACTTGCCCTGACTCGTCATCCCATGTATTGGGTTTGCAAATGTCATAAAGTAGTGCTTGTGATGATATCTGGACCATTTGTTAGAGGGTGTTGATGAAAAACTCACGTGGGTTTCTGATGAAGCAGGTTTACTGAGTGTTTTCAAAGTTGGCATTGTGATATATTGCTGCTCTGAGATAGGGATGTGCATAATACTGCAAAGGATCTATTTAGCTTATATTGCAATAATACAGATGTTAGAGACATATTACGGATATGTGATAACGTGGAATTTTGGTGGAAACTAAAGTACACATGCATAACAAAACATCAACAGATGTAGCAGGGACACCAAATTTCCCTTGTACATGGTCCAAAATTGTGTTTGCTTACAGAAATTTTTGACAAAAAAACTTGAAAATTGTTCTACATATGTGATGAATCAATGATTAATTTGTATATGGAAATCATTGATTTATGGCACAACTTTTTACATGGCTATGATAAATTTTCAAATATCACTCTATTTCGATATATTGATATTATTGATATACCTCTTAGGGATATGTTTCCGTTCTCATGTTGTATCACCATGAACCAAGTGGATGTTTTAGTGGATATATCACAATTCATTACAAAATATTGCACACACTTTCTGTAAAAGGTTGGATTGTTTTGAATTAGCCAATTCATTCAGATTTATGGCTTGGATATGCAAATGGAGTTAAGCATTTGCGCCTTAGCGTGGGGCCCTTATTCATGCATATGCTTGTGCTACTGGCCTTAGCAGTCTCTCCTCAGGTTTGTGACTTGTTTTGGTATTGCTGACTTGTACTATTGAATTATGTGCATTGCAGGGATATTCTTCAAGGTTGGCTGCTTTGGATTATACCGTCTGCCTGTTTAGTGAAGTGTTTGTAACAACTCAAGGTGGCAATTTCCCTCATTTTCTAGTGGGGCATAGAAGGTACCTTTACAATGGACACGCAAAGACTATTAAACCAGACAAACGTAAGATGGCACTTCTGCTGCATAACACCACTATCAGGTCATCTCTCTCTCTCTCTCTCTCTCTCTCTCTCTCTCTCTCTCTCTCTCTCTCTCTCTCTCTCTCTCTCTCTCTCTCTCTCGTTTGCAACAGCACTGAAATATCCATGCAACAAAACTTGTCCTGGTTGTTGGTTTTACAGTTGGGAAGCTTTGAAGCATCAAATGAAAGCCATGCTGGTCGAAAGTGATCGTAGGGGGATTTCACCCGGAAAGCCCAAGCAGTCGGTGTATGCCCACCCGTTGCCAGAATGCACGTGTTGCGAATGAATCCAGCCCTTGCATCTAGCCTTTTTCCCCGATCAATTCACTCACTATTAACGGTTCAGCATATTGTAAATTCATGTCCTTACATTATTGACCTTGTGCTTTCATCATGAGCCATGCTCCCTGTTTTTCCTGCTGCTGTGGAGCTTGCCTTGTGTATATGAATGGTTAAGCTTGTGTTGTGAGCGAGATGGTTTCAAGAGTGTGATAGGCAGTCCAAGGTGTTGTTCTCGCCGTGTTTTATTCATTCGAATGGCTGTCTGTTAATTGGCATTGTTTGAATTCATCTAATGTGGAAATTCCTTTTTGTTGGAAGAAATTTAAGTGGCATCGAGTCATGGTTGGCATACTTACTTTTAGGATTATTGTGTCATCTTTTGCCAGTATTTTATCTCGTGGATTTGCTATTTAAATGACGATACTTAGGTGTGGCTAAAATTGGCTTCTTAGTCGTGATACAGTGCAAACAAAAATGCCAGAACAAGCCATACAACCAACATAATCGAAGCCTTCGCCCACTTTGAGCTGTAACTATTTATTTATTTGTTTGAGCTTGTTAATACATCAAACCTAAACTACTATTCTTGCACTATGGTTGGTCAAAATTGTGATGTTTCATTGCTGCTGAAGATTGGATGTTGCAATTTAATTCTCGGGTATAATTGGATAAATAATTATGTGAAAATTAGTTTTAATTTAGCGAAATAATTATGACGACCGCAATTGAAGGGGCTGCATTGGGATAGTGGTGCAGGCGCCGGCAATTACACAATAATAAACTCTATATTGCTTGTATTGACATGAGCCACTTAATATTTCCATTCGAAATTTGGACCACTTACCATTTTGTTATGGCCATCTCTTTTGTAGCCATCAATTGAATTTTCGAGATTGGCTCTTAACCGCGGGGCCAGCCATTTGGATGGCCGCCGCAGCTGCAACCGTGTCGTCCCGCTGCAGCATGCGGTAGGGCTGTTGTGGATGGAGATGTCTACCGACGTCAACCATCGTACGATGCAGGCCTATGGATCTCAATGTCGTGGCCCGCTGTTTACGCTATTGCCGCCAATTCCAAGCTGTAGAATATGGAAAATCACTCCATTCACATCTGACAAAATCTGGGCTTTTGAATCATGCCTTCCTCGCCAATAACCTACTTGCCATGTATGGAGAATCGGTGTCGATCTGCTGTGCTCATCAACTGTTTGATGAAATTCCTGAAAAGAATGTGGTTTCTTGGACTACCTTAATTTCAGCATACACTCGTGCTGGGCACCCTTCAAAAGCTCTCAGCATCTTTACACGGATGTTGGAGCTGGAATCGGTCGCACCAAATAGTTTTACATATTCTGTTGCGCTCAAGGCATGTGCACTAACTAAGAACATTGAAGTGGGCAAGATGATACATTGTTGCATTTCAGAATCTGTATTAGCATCGGACAGCGTTCTTACCAATGCGATTTTGGACATGTATGTTAAATGTGAGAGGTTGAGTGAGGCTCAAAAAGTTTTTGATCAGACGTCTCAGGTGAATTTGACTTCATGGAATATAATCATTGATGGGTATTGCAGGAAAGGTCGGATGGAAGATGCAATGAATCTTTTTAATCGGATGCCTGAACATGATGTTGTTTCTTGGAACACCATCATTGTAGGTCATGTCAGTAACGAGACCCCAAAAGCATTAGAATTGGTGAGAATGATGCATGGTACGGGTCTAAAACACGATCAGTTCACGTTTCCTTCTGTTCTAAAAGTCTGTGGCTGTTTAAGAGCTGTGGAAATGGGAGAACAGGCTCATTGCTATATTGTCAAATCTGGATTGGAGTTCAGTTGTTTTATCAAGTCCTCTCTCATTGATATGTATACAAAGTGCTACAGGGTTAAAGAAGCGATAAAACTCTTCAATGAGTTTTCTGGGTATGAATGGCAGTCAGCCGAGAATCATTTGGCACTTTTGAATTCAATTATTTCAGGGCTCGGTTTTAATGAACAAGGATCTGAGGCTCTTGGATTCTTTTTACAGGCACACAACCAAGGAGTGGTGCTTGACCATTACACATTTAGTGGTGTTTTGAAAATTTGCATCAGCTTGAACAGTCTAAAACTTGGTATTCAAGTTCATGGTTTGATTTTAACTTATGGGTATCATCTAGATTCCATTATTGGAAGCATACTTACAGACTTCTATGCAAAATGCGGAGACATCAAACATGCATTGCGAATGTTTGAGATGCTCTCTGAGAAGGATGTTGTTGCATGGGCTGGGTTGATTTCAGGGTGTGCACAGCAACATTTGAACTGCCTAGCATTTTCTCTGTTCAGAAAGATGGTTATTCTGAATCTTGAGGTCGATCAGTTTGTTGTTTCAAGCTTACTCAAAGCTGTTTCTTATCAAGCTGGACTTCAAGGTGGTAAACAGGTTCATGCATATTGTGTTAAGAGTGGATATGAATTGGAATCTGTCACAATTACATCCCTTATTGACATGTATTCAAAGTGTGGTGAAATTGAGGATGCCATGACTGCCTTTAGGAGTGTACTGGAGGGGGATGCTGTTTGCTGGACAGGGATCATTGTTGGGTGCGGGCAGAATGGAAGAGCAAAGGAGGCCATTGGTCTCTTCATGGAAATGCTAAATTTGGGATTAGAGCCAAATGCCATTACATTTTTGGGAGTTCTTTCTGCTTGTAGACATTCTGGTTTAGTTGCTGAAGCATGCTTCTTTTTTGCATCAATGGTGACAGACCACAGACTGACACCTTGTTTAGAGCACTACTGTTGCATGGTTGATCTTCTTGGTCGAATTGGCTGCTTTGAAGAAGCAGAGAGGTTGATAACCAGTATGCCATACGAACCCAATGAAATCATGTTGGGTTCCTTGCTTGGGGCTTGTGTAATTCATAAAAATGTTGAATTTGGCAAACGGGTTGCAGATCGTCTTCTTTCTGTCAAGCCTGGTGATGCATCCATATATGTAACACTGTCAAATGCTTATGCTACTTTGGGTATGTGGGATGATTTGATTAAATTAAGAGAAGTAGCCAGAGAAGTGAGTAGTAAGGAAGGTGGAAGAAGCTGGATTGAGGTTCGGATCTGAGAAATATTGTGGCATGCAGTGGAGATCTGTTTAAGGTATCAAAAGGCCTTCATGAGGCACATTTTCCTGAGTGCTCCATCCAAATAATTTCAGAGAAGGAAACAACCTTGAATGAAAGGAAAAGAAATGAATCTTAAGCCTGTTCAACCTTGATATCCAACCCCCCAACAATAATTGGGCAACAGATACTTTTAGAAATCTTACTTTCATCTGTGTTGTCAAACCAAGTTGATGAAAGCATCGGATTGGCATGATTTCCAATCAATTTTTCAGTAATCAGGATAGAAAGAAGATCAATTACCATCAACAACTCTGAATCATACTTCTTCAGAAATACAGAAAGGAATATGACAGGTATCATCATGCAGCGCCTCTTTTGCTACTTTTTGTGCATCGGTACATCATCAGCCTCTTTTACTACTAACCTATGCATCCATACATCATGATATGCTGTTTCACACCTAAGTGGGGTCAGCTATGTTCATCTACACAATTCCCATAAATAATCTTGAAATAATCTGTTTTAAAAAATGGGCATGGTTCCACATTTAATGGTGCGTGGCCTTCATGATGACCAGACTGACTAATGAATCACTACTGATGCATCGGATGGATGTCCTATACACACATGAAGTTTTCCTCCCACATTCGAGGCATGTGCTTAGAAAAACTCTTCATTGTAACAGCTGTTTCACCTCTAGCTTGATTATTGTCAACGATCTCCAATCATTACAAATACCAGTCTTTACTGTTTACTCTGTTAGCAGATTGACTCGTTTTTAACTTTTTACTCTGTTAGCAGATTGCGGGGTCTGATGTACTTGCAGTTCAAAATGCACAAGCCATCCTTCTATCTCAGGTCGGAATTTTAAATGGTGTCTTTCGCCAATCAAACTGTTAAGCCAACCCAAGGTACCTGATATGATGTAGTGAAACACAATCCAATCCTTGTCGTTTAAGCATGCGGGTTTTGGATTTTGGCAAGGGGGTGTGCCAGCAATCCATCTTGTTGTTTATTTTCTGGTGGATGCGGTCCAGCATTGTACTTCCTTGCGGATGCCTCCTTGGGAATGGACCGTCAATGTTAGGATTCAACCGCCAATGGTCTAGGTTACCAAGCCATACGCATGTCATCAAATTAAAACCCCCAAATGGTTGATGGGAGAATAATTATGACTTCCACCTTGTATCATTTTTATTGTTTCAGTTCCAATGTTGTAGCAGAGTTTCAACTAGTGTTTGCTGCAGTCAATTCCAGGTTTGTCACCATATTGTTGAGGTAGGTTGATTCCTATTTGGTATGGGTCTATTGAGATTGATAAATTCCAACTTTTATAAACAATTGACATCTTTGCTTTGTTGCAATTCAATTTCAAAGCGCATCAAAGAACGCCCACTTCGTCTACGGGAGTAACTAAACGACTGAAACATAGGTCAATTGAGGTGGATGATGTGTGTATCGTTTTCTTTGCAACTTTCTCTCTTCTGGCAAGTTCATCAAACTTTCATTTAAGCTGTCAGGTGGGATTTGGCACTTGTTTGGGTGAGCGGTGAAGTCGACTAGCGCATGCTTTGCTGTCTTGAATTCCGGCACTGCACCCACATTTCTCAAGGCAAAAATTTATAGCCTTATGCCCTTATCCAATTCATGATCCATCTACTATTGTAGCATGCGTGTGTAACTTCAAAAATCATTCACCTGGTTGATCCGTGAAATTGACGGGTAAAATAATTGTGCTCATCCTGGACTCAATAGAGTGGCCAATTTGGTGAATACGCATCCTTGCTTGCTTCTGAGAAAAGAACATCTAAATCGTGGCTGCTACCCAGTGGATGGCTGGGATGTCTAATGTGTATGGGCTGTGACACATGCACCAGAGAGAGAGAGAGAGAGAGAGAGAGAGAGAGA
>JAYJMB010056028.1:0-27682 GCA_036873735.1 Pouteria campechiana | reverse complement strand
TGAGATAGTGGTTGAGACTAGGCTCAAGAAGAGTTATAATTATCTGAGTGTAGATAAGAGCTATATACGCCCCCTAAAGTTAGAATCTAAAAGAGTGTTGGGGCCACTGTGCTTACATCCCCTAGAGCTAGAATCTAGAAGAGTGTTGAGAACACTATAAATATGCCCCCTAGAGATAGAATCTTAAAGAGTGCTAGGAGCACTATTATACTTCTACTATTGGGAATAGTGGAACCCATGACACTAAGAGGAAAGTATTTTTGAAAGAGTGGAGTAGAGTGTTTACTTGAACCACTATAAAAATCATTGTGTCTTTCTTATTTGAGCATTTGTTGTTTAAGTGATTAATTGCTATAAGGATGATTAATCCTTAAGGGGTTAAGCAATAATTTTTAAGTACCCAATTTACCCCTCCCCTCTTGGGTTTTCGCCTAACCTTCAGCACCAACAAATGGTATCAAAGCTGACTACATAAATACTTGTAGTGATCTAATGGCAAACCCATCATCCTCATTTCAGATATTTGCCAAGGGGTAATCATCTACCAGGCCACCCCTATTTGATGGAACCAATTTTGCTTACTGGAAGTTGAAG
This sequence comes from Pouteria campechiana, assembly GCA_036873735.1. NCBI lineage: Eukaryota > Viridiplantae > Streptophyta > Magnoliopsida > Ericales > Sapotaceae > Pouteria > Pouteria campechiana. The sequence continues at coordinate 27,088 of JAYJMB010056028.1, read as the reverse complement.
ATGAAACAATTTATTATAGCCAATGATATAGAATCTTGGAAGGCTATTAAAATTGGAATCATTCTTCCCACTACCAAAGTAGATGCATGGACTAAAGAGGAAATCACTTTAATACAAAATAATGCAAAATTTATGAAATCCTTATTTTGTGGGCTATCTTCATCTAAGTTTAATAGAGGATCCTCTTGCACTACTGCAAAAGGTATTTGAGATAAACATGTGTCCTTATATGAAGGATCTTTACAAGTCAAGGAAACTAGAAGAAATATGTTGATAGGAGAACTAAAAAACTTTAGGATGAAAGAAGGAGAAAGTATATTTGAAATGTATGCTCATTTTTCTAAGGTCACTAATGCTTTGAAAGGTTTGGAAAAAGAAGTCACAAACTCTAAATGGGTAATGAAGATACTGAGGGTGCTACTAGAATCATAGAACCAGAAGATCACAACAAAAGAGGAAGCAAAGGACTTAAACAACCTTCTGGTAGATAATCTTATCAACTCACTAATGTCACACAAGCTTATCAAAATTAAGAGAGTGGAGCCAACAAAGTCAAAGAAAAGTATTGCTCTCAAAGTCACCAAAGAAAGCAGCAGTGATCCGACATCATGATCCGAAGATGATATGGCTATGTTGGTTAGAAACTTCAACAAAATTGCAAGCAGCAGCAGAGATAGCACCTCAAGGAGACATAGACAACAGAAGAAAATTATTGAAAGAAAGAAGGATCTCCCTACATGCTAGATGTGGAGGGATCAGACATATGTCTTCTGAGTGTCCTAATGAAGAAAAAGTAAATATACAAGTGAAGGATGACAGAAAAGAAAGGAAACACTTCAAGAGGCCTTTAAGAAACCAAGCTAGAGAGATATACATGAATGATGATGACTCATCAGGGACAAGCTCGAGTGAGAAAGGTGACAATGAAGTTGGACACCTTGTAAGAATGTTGCATGGCTAAGATGGAGAATGAATCAGCAGATCGTGCTACCATCAAAGAGTTTTGCACAATAGAGTTGGAGAAAGAGGTAAATTCTTACTATTCCTATAGCTCTAATTCTTCAAGTTCGAATAGCACATGTGTCAAATGCAACAAGCTTAATGAATTACAAAAGTCATACAACTCTCTCTTAAGTAAATTTGAATCACTTGGCCAGAAACTTACTCAAAAGAAAAGGCACTTTGATGCAGTTGTTAAAGTAAATTCTATTCTCACAGAAAGAAACCTATCTCTACAAAAAGATGTTGAAAATCTAAAGAAAGAGATAGAGATATTAATATTATGTTGAGTAAATTCTCTAACCTAGGAGAATCTATAGCCAAATTCAGGAGAACGATCGGACAAACCAGCAAAAAGGAACTTGGTTGTGAACAATTAGATGATGAAAACTCACAAAAATTTGCTGGATGGTCCAAGGGAGTGAACCTCACAGAAGAAAGGGAAAATTATCTAAACATTAGAAGTTTCATGGGTTATCCATAGATAAAGAAACCAGTAGAATATAATGCACCTAGCAAAGTTCTAAATACTTGCTATTTCTGTAACAAAATTGTATATAAAGAACATGATTGCTATGCCAAAATGATGCAAGAGGTGCAACTATGAGATGAAAATGCAAAGAACATGCACAAACTTCTATCAAACACATCTCCACTAACACCAGTGGACCTAATACTTGGGTACCAAAGAGTTGAGAAGAAAATTGCTTTGAATACATATAAGTCTCAAAGCTACATCTGGTAATGCATGGTTCATGGATAGAGGCTATTTGAGATATATGACTGGGAACAATAAGCTGTTCAAGGAATTGAAATCAATGAATGGAGGAATAGTTGCATTCAGCAACAATGACAAAGGGCTTATGGTTTATTCAATACATGCATAGAGGATGTATTATTGTAGAAGGACTCAAGCACAATCTGATAAGCATCAGTCAATTGTGTGATAAAGGTCACAAGTTATGTTTGAACCATCTGCATGTAATGTATTCAGTATAGACAATGATCTACTATTCAGTGGAAAAAAGTCATGAAAATATTTATCTAGTATAGCTAGATGACATTATTGGAAAATGTCTAATTGTAGTCAAAGATGATCCATGGGTATGGCAGAAAAGGATGAGAAATATCAATATGTCAAATATCAGATCTTTGTGGAAAAAGGATCTTGTAGCTGGTCTACCAAAACTAAACTATGACAAGAATTAAATATGCAAATCATATTAGTTATCAAAACAAATAAAAGTATTCTTCCATCTTAAAAATAAAGTATCTACATTCAGATCCCTAGAACTATTACACATTGATCTATTTGGACCATCAGACATTGTCACCCTTAGAGGAAAAAGATATGTATATGTGATAGTGGATGACTATTCTAGATTTACATGGGTGATTCAATATTTTATATATTTTCAAAGCTAGTTCAAAATGAGAAAAAATGTTAATTATGTCCATTTGAAGTGATCATGGTGGTGAATTTGAAAACAAAAAATTCATTAATTTTTGTGATGAGAAAGGAATTCACCATAGTTTCTCATCCCCAGAAGTCCTCAACAAGAAAGAATCTGACAATTCAGGAGAGGGCAAGAACCATGTTGAATGAAAGTAAATTGTCCAAAAGATTCTAGGGAGAAGCAATTACTCTAGCTTGCCATGTACTAAATAGGGTTACCATAAGAGCAATCTTAAAGAAAACCTCATTTGAGCTTTGGAAAGGAAAGAAACTAAATATCTCATATTTTCATTCCTTTGGATGCTCATGCTATTTGCTGAACAATGGGAAAGACAACCTTGAAAAGTTTGATCCAAAAAGTGATAAAGCTATCTTCCTAGGTTACTCCTCTAACAGCAAAGCATTTAGAGTATATATTAAGAGAACACAAGTCGTAGAAGAATCTATACATGTTAAATTTGATGAAGCAAATATAACCCCGAGAAAGGAGTATGATAGTGATGCAAATGAAGTTGCAACAAATATGAAGAAGCTAAAACTAAAGGATCAAGAAGACAGGATAAACTATGAAGATATACAAAGTTCAGAAAATGAAGAGGAGGTAAGTACATGTAATGTCCCCTATCAACCTCTTACTTATTTAAGATTTATTAGTGCTCATCCTAGAAAACAAATCATAGGTAATGTCTATGATAGTGTCAAACAAGAAGGTCTATGCAAAATATCTATGGTCATTATGTGTTCATATCTACAATTGAGCCAACTTGCATTGATCAAGTTTTAAATGATGAAAATTGGATCATTGCAATGCAAGAAGAACTTAACTAGTTTGAAAGAAACAAAGTATGGGAACTATTTCCAAAACTAAAGAATGTTGATTTAATTGGAACCAAATGGGCATTCAGAAATAAATTGGATGAGAGTGGATTAATTGTAAGAAATGAGGCACGATTATTTGTTAAGGAGTATTCCCAAGAAAAAGGAATTGATTTTGAAGAATCATATGCCCCTTGTAGCTAAGTTATAAGCCATTAGAATGCTACTTGCTTTTGCATCCTATAAGAACTTTTAGTTATTTCGAATGGATATAAAGAGCGCATTTCTAAAGGATACTTAAATGAGGAAGTGTATGTAAACCAATCTCCTAGTTTTGAAAATGATGATCAACCTGATCATGTCCATAAGCTCACCAAAGTATTATATAGTTTAAGGATAAGCTCCAAGAGCTTGGTATGAAAGGCTGAGCAAATTCTTAGGTGATCATAAATTCAAAAGAGGAAAAGTTGATACTAACCTATTTATCAAAAATGTTGAGAAGGATGTCTTAATAGTTCAAATTTATGTGGACAATATTATATTTGGAGCTACTAATAAAAATCTCTGCCAAGAATTCTCAAAGATCATACAGGCTGAATTTGAAAGGAGTACGATGGGAGAATTAAACTACTTCCTTGGATTATAAATTAAGCAAAGAGATGATGGAAACTACATTTGCCAATCACAGTATACTAGAGAAATGTTGAAGAAGTTCAAAATAGAGGATATCAAGGCAACAAGCACTCCACTGAGCACATCAACAAGGCTGGAGAAAGATGAAAAGGGTAAACTTGTAGATCAAAAGCAATATCAAAGTATGATTAGATCTCTTCTTTACCTTACTATATCTAGACCAGATATTCTCTTTAGTGCATGCTTATGTGCTAGATTTCAGTCCAGTTCTAGAGAGTCTCATCTTATTGCAATGAAATAGATTTTTAGGTATCTAGTTGACACACCAAATCTAGGACTCTATTATCCCAAGGGAACTGGTTTTGAACTCATCGGATATTCAGATGCTGACTTTGGAGGATACAACATTCATAGAAGAAGTACTAGTGGAACTTGTCAATTTTTAGAAAATAGTCTAGTATCATAGTTCTCTACAAAACAAATTAGTGTTGTTCTCTTTACAGTAGAAGTTGAATATATAGCAGCTGTAAGTTGTTGTGCTCAATTGCTATGGATGAAATAATAACTTTTAGATTACAGACTGAACTATAGAGACATACCCATCAAATGTGATAACACCACTAGTGCCATATGCTTGACAAAGAGCCCTGTTTAATATTAAAGAACCAAGCATATAGAAATTAGGCACCACTTTATTAGAGATCGTATAGAAAAACATGATATATGTCTAGAATATGTGCCCACTAATGCCCAAATTGCTAATATTTTTACTATGCCACTACCATTAGATACTTTCTGCAACATTAGAAGAGAATTAGGCATGACTAATTTGATCATCTGAGAATAAAATCTCTAATGTCTTTATGCCAAAAATTACAATGTTGAATATGCCTTCATAAGACTAGACTTCATCTCAGATGAAGTAAGTGTAAGACCTGGTGGTGTTAAATTGTCGATTATTATTGAAAAGTTATGATTTCGCATTTTATATAGTGTGTAAATTAAAATTTTAATTTGGAGTAGGAGAAATTACAAAATTCAAGATAAAATGGTGCATTCTGAATTTAATATCCACATGTGAAAACAATGTTATGATTAAATTGTAATTGATAAACCCAAATGTTGGGTATTTGATGATTAATTAATAAGAAAAATTATGATTTTAATGCATGAGAAATTTAAAAAGGTTTTTGACATGATACATAATTTAAGATGAAAATTAATGTTTATATGTTTTAATAATTACATGATGTCATTTTAATTATGCAAGAAAATTATTACATTTTTTTGGTACAATTTATGTGGTAAAATTACATGAAAATTAGTGGAAAGGAATGAAATTAAATAAAGGAAAGATTGAGAAAAACTCAAAAACATGTCTATTTTAAGAAAATGTTAAAATTGGAAAATGGGTTATTTGTGTTTACTTTTTTGACAAAGATAATGGATGAATTAGAAAACGTATTCAACATCAAAGTTTTATATCTTGAAATTAAATTTCCAACGAAGCAAGAATGATATAATTTTGATATCAGATGAAGAAATTATGATCAAAACAGTGAGACTATTATAAATTGCTAAAAAGTAACAGTGTGAATTATTAGGCCGCTTTAATTAATTTTTTGACATATTTTTGTAATGATTTAGAAAAATATGTCAACATTAAAGTTGTAGATCTTGAAGTTTTCTTTTTAATGCCTCAAAATTCATGTCATTTGGATATAATATGAAAAATATATGGGGACATTACGGAGGCTATGTCTTGCAAAAAATTAAGGACAAAAAATAACGGGATTAAATTGATAAAATTGAAAATTGTGTATTATTTATGCAAATAATTTTGGAAATTTGTATGAAATACCCATTGAGAAAAATATATATATATATATATATGATGTGGAATTCTCAATGGTTTATTAATTTTTATATAACATTTGAGGTTTAATTATCAAGTGGGTGAGTGATGGCCCATAATTTAATTAAGGCAAGATAAGCATGATTAAATATTATTAATTCTATCTATTTAAGAAAAAATATTTTAGTAATTAATGTATTAAGAAAGGAATAATTAAGTGATGCATTAAATATCTTAAATGGATAAGATTAAAGTAAAAAAAATAAAAAGGGGGAGTTGTATTTATATAAAATGAAGGTACACAGATAGAGCATTGAATGTTAAATGGGATATGGTGCTCTATCATCTCTTTTTTCCCATTCATCCCGCCTCCTTTCATGCCCAACCCATCTCTCCATGCCCTAGTCATTACACCAGCTCCTTCATGCCTCAACTTTCGTGCATTTTCAGCTAGAAAACTTTCATCTAGGTGTGCAAAAATCATCCATGCCCCAAGTGCTTGAAACCCTACCTATTTGGATGGTTAGAAGAGGAGAGAAAATTCATTTTGTTCCACCTTGTTGTTGTATATCGATGAAACTAGAAGATTAGAAATGGAAAATGATGGGAGAATGAAAGCTAAGCTTGGAAATTCAGGACTATTCAACCAGTAATGGAAGCTAAATTATGAACTTGAAGGATGGTGAAATGAATGTTTCTTAAGGTAAGTAGGCTACCTTCTTTGTTTGTTGAATGCATGAATGGGGATATAGAATATCCCATTATTTGAAATTCGGGCATGAATATTTTATTTTGGGAATTGTTAATATCCCTTACTAGTCTAAAGAATGAAATTTATGATGTTTTGTAATTATTGAATGTCAGGGATAGATGTTATCCCTTATTGTAAGCATAAAGATATTATTTTTTTGTATGGATGCTTAAATGCGAGGTATAGAGAGTATCCCTAGATTGAAATAGTGGATGATTATGATCTAAGGTAATTGCATTGTGTAGAGGTATAATAAATATCCCAGTCTAGAATTCTTTTGAACATGTAAATGCATTTTGGGCATAGAGGATATCCCAGGCTGTTATACTAAATGATAAGTATCATACCATGTTATATAAATGTATGTATTAATGGAATGATGAACATTCTATGATAAAGTATAATTATATATGGTGAGCTTGAATGACATAATTTTATATTTTATGCTTGTTGAACGTAGTGTTGATATGTGGTGCCTACATGGCATGATATCTGACTTTTGTTATTATAAGCTTGAAAGGCATATGGCATGCATGAAAAGAATGAGAAGTTGAACCTTATGATATGATTATTTTGTGTTGTTCATCTCAGGACGAGATGATAATGTATTGTATTTATGATGATGAATGAATATAGGAATATAATTTTGTTTATGCATGTTCTGGGTTAGAACATGTTATGTTGATTAATTATGTTTTTATTATTTATGCCTACTTACTGAGTTGCCCGGACTCACCCTTCTTCATATTTTTTTAGCTGATAGGACAGATAAAGAATCCCAATTGCGGATTGGGGCTGTTAATCCAGATTTGAAGATATTTTAATTATGAAATGGTAAATTGGGATTGGAATCCCTTCATATTACATCTTTGTAAATGAAAAGTGTAATTAAATTTTTGTAATAAGATTAAAATGATGTATATTGTATAGTGTGGGCATGTCATAGTGATATATCTATAATTGTAGTTGTGTGATTGCCATCATGACCCGGTTTTGATCTTGGGCAAGGTTGTGAATATGGGTTTTGTGTTTAAATAATTAGTTGTTTATATTATAGAATTATTAATTGTATGTGATATCATATATGTATATCAGGTGCAAATGCCTTATATTTCAGGAGAAACTCTACCAAATTTTTGGTAAGATTCTTCCCTAGAATATAAGATGGTAGCATTACACATCAGCCCTAGGGTGGCATGGTTAAAAAGCATAGGGTAGGAGTGTGGGGCATTACAACAGATAAATCTGATAGATACCCTCGGAGTGCCACTATGCCTTGGAGGCATAAATACTATGTTGAGATATGATGTGACACCCATGGGGTGTGGATGGCTGATATGACCTGGATGTGATGTGGCACCTGTAGGGTGTGGATGACCTATATGGCCTAGTTGTGATGTGACACCCATGGGGTGTGTATGGCCTGTATGGCCTGGTTGTGATGTGACACCCATGGGGTGTGGATGGCCTATATGGCCTAGTTGTGATGTGACATCTGTGGGGTGTACATGGCCTATATGGCCTGGTTGTGATGTGACATCGTGGGGGGTGTACATTTGCCTTAGTGGCATAGATGTTGTAATGATAAATATATGATATGACACCCATAGGTTGCAGTTATGCATGATTGGCATGGATGTCATGGTGGCAAGGAAGTTGAAGGATACGATGAAATGTGGATATGTTTATGTATAGATGAGTAGTTTTCCTTTTGATATACATATGTAACCATATGGATTAATGGGGATAGGGAATATCCCATGACTCTTCTTTCCATTATACATGTATGAATTGTAAATTGATAGGGATTATGAGTATCCCAGAATCTTTCTTTATATAGCATTCAAATGAATGTGTGTATTGATGGGGATAATGAATATTCCATAATCTAATGCTACTTATGAGGTTACATTATGATTGAAAAGATAAAATTTGCATTCCTCCTTGTAACTAACTTAAAGTTATAGTTGGTTATTTGTTATCTGAAATAGTTTCAACATTATGTGGCATGTCAAGTCCTGAGAAATTGTTAATCATTGGGGTATGACTGGTTCTATGAGATATGATGTGATATGCCATGATGGCATAGATATGATGTAATAATCTTTGATGGCATAATTATGATATGATATGCTAGGTGTCATGATTTTCATATAATTGTGATATATGTGTAATATGATGGTTATGGAATGGTGTGAAAACAATGTGATACATGACATTAAAATGATGTAACAATGGTATGGTGTATGTATGCCTTAGTAGCATGGATTGTATATGACTCCTATAATGAGTGGTTACACCTAGATGGTGGGGTATGTTATATTAGCCTAATGATGGGTTATGTTTTTTGAGTATATGGATAATGAATATGTATGAAATGAAGGTGTCTTGATAAAGAAGCTACTAGTCTGGATAGTGAATGTGATGATAATGAATGTGTGCGAATGAGAATGACTTGATGATAAGACTGATTTTGATAATGACATGATGATGACAAATGTATGTGTACAAATATGCTTGGGTCATAAGGAGGGATAGGAGTCCTGACTATGTGCATGAATTCAACATGAGGCTACATAGGCATCAGGATAATGAGAATGCTTGTATTATGAGTATGGGGGTGTGTTGTATTGTCATGCACATTTTGCATATCATGGATTCACTTATGTTATGGATTTTATGGATTGGGTTATGTATTCTATTGAATTATTAATTATTGTTTTCTACTATGCCTACTTGCTGAGTTTGTCTAGACTCATGCTGTTTAATTGTGGTTTTAGTTGAGAAGTCGGGCAATGGAGACCAACCTAGGGTTGGTGCTTATGATCAAAGTTTGACTGTGATCTCCATGTTATCTTGATAGATTGAGATTAGAATCCCTTGTAGTGAAAATAAATTTGTAATTTGAAACGAGTTATGTCATGATGTATATTTAATTATGTATAAGATAGTGTTGGTTCCCGTAAGGTGGCTTAACCCAAGAGGGGAGGGGTGAATTGGGTTTATAAAAATTACTGATTAACCCTTGTGAAATTGATTTTCCTTTCTTTTATGCTTGAGTACTATGCAATATGAGAAGAATAATAAAGTAATAAAGTGCACAAAAAGTAAAGCAATCAAACACACAAACAACAAGATTTTTATAGTGGTTCGGGCACCCCGTCCCTACATCCACTTTTCTAAGAGCACACTTGTGTCTTGGATTCTACTATATCGAATAGTAGAAATACAAGTATTGCTCCCAACACTCTTGTAGATTCTAGCTCTAGGGGGCATAAACATAGTGCTCCCAGCACTCTTCTGGATTCCAGCTCTAGAGGGCATAACTCTAGTTTCATGAGCTAACCAGAAACTTTACCCTTGTACCCTTGTAGATATTTTATGCATAAGGACATGCCTCTGTCTAGGCTGATGAGTACACATAGTTAAAGCATAAATACAAATGATAAAATAATAAGTACATTACAACAATTTTGAACTCCCTTGAGATAGTGTCGATGTAGCCTTCAAGCTCTTTAATCTTGGTAGCACTTGGAGGACTTGAATGAGTTTCTTATTGGTTGATTCGCCTTTATCATTTAAAACCCTCAAGCTCCTTGATGATCTTTGGTAGAACTTAATGTTTGAGTAATTCCTTGTAGTATATAAGATCTCCTTTGGTTACATTAAAGAAGTAGGCCCTGAGTGAATATAGAAAAATGAAACTTTTGAATGATATTTCAAGTTTAAAGCTCTTGGCCTAGGTATGCAAAGATTTGTGGAAGATTTCAAGCTTAATTCCCTTGCTTCTTCAACCTTGAATCATCCCTTAGCTTCCTCTTAAATAGAACTCCAAAAATATGACCATTAGAAGGAGTAGGAAGCAACTTCGATGGCTGTAATGTTCAGAATTTTGAACATTGGAAGTTGGCAAGTGGTAGTGGCAGGCGGCTGGGACAGTTGGCTATGTGCCATGCAATATGGCAAGCAATATGTCCAAATGGCTATGGTCATTTTCTAGGAAAACTCCCAGATGCATCTTGCTATCCACCTACGGTCAACTATGCCAAGTGACTACGGCACTGGCGATATGGGCAAGTGGTAGGTGAACCAGCAAGTGACTTCTTCAAACAAAGTACTTTGTCTATGGATGGCAAGCAGTATCTGCACGCGCTATAGTCCTGCACTCAACATTTCTGCACTTTTCCACTTGTGAAACTTGGACATTATTCATCATAAATCAAAATACATTTATCCATATATAATATATGTAAGTTAGAGTATGGATAAATCATTTAAGTATAATTTCTTTTTCATGTAAAGAATATCTTCTATAAAGCATACTTATCAAAATATGTTTATCCACGCATGATTTTCACAAGTTGTATAATATGGATAAATCATATATTGTATATTTTTCAATACACATTTAAAATGATAATTCCATGGAGCACATGATATATCTATGATCCAACATATAATAAACAAGGTTAATGCACTATGGATCATAATGAATTCTTCATTCTTTAAAACAATTTATGTAATATGCTTGCATTGAAAGTGTTGCAATAATGATTATTCATGCCAAGCACATTTGTCTTCATTTCATGTTTCCTAGACTAAAATCATTACTAGTATCAATCAAGTCAAAAATAAGTTTTGTTGTCATCAAAATTATATACAATAAATACAATAAACCTAATAGATAGTTTGTATGGGCATGTCATAGTGATATAACATACGTGAAAGATGTGGATGAGTTTTTGTGACATGCAAATTATTATGGTTCATACAAATTTGATTTATATTAATTACATCATTGACTTAATTCATGAATTACATTTTAATACATCAAAATATAACAAAAAGGTAATGATGAAAAGGTAATGAGTTCTAAATATCAAGATTTATCCCTCTTCTAAGCTTCAACCCCTCGTTGGTCTCCATCTTCTGACTTGTTAGCTAAAAATATAATAAAATAGAGTGATTTTGGGTAACTTAGTAAGCAGATAACAATTAAATAATAATGAACAAAATCAGCAACTAATGATACACTACAATGCAATAAGACAGATAAAAGGAACTACTATCATGCTCATAGTCTAATTATACCATATGTATCTAAACCAAATCATATCCTCTCATCATAACTGATCACAAATAGGCATGTTTAATCAACAAATATATATTTTACCTACCGTTAACTAATCCTAGGCTTAGGAGGCATCCAACAAGTGGACGCAACTACATCAAAGTGGATCTAGCCACTACCAAAGTAGTCTCAACCACCACCAAGTGGACACAGCCACAACAAAGTGAACTCCACTTCTTACTATATTGGCGTGCTCCAGTTTATCCCAGCAACCCGATTACAACTATTGTGAGAAACATAACCACGTGGTCCACCTAGTCCATGTTTTCTTGCCTTCATTGCAAACTAGAGTTGTGACTTCTCATTCACGTCCGTTAAGTAATTAGGGGAGTTACACACAATAGGCCAAAACCAACCTCTTTGCCATTACAGGCAACACAATCTAACATCGCCCTCTCATGGGCAGAATCATAATATCCAATGGAGACATCCCTACAAGCATGCAAACCCAATACACATTATGATATTTTTGGCAGGAATCCAAACCTCCATTACCCATCTTTATATCCATTATCTAAACATGCATTCGTTTTCCCATCAAATAACCATTTAATTTAATCTTTACTAAATCATCCAGCCTAAGTACATCTATCTTATCTATCAAATTTTTAGTCCATTCTAATGGTAATCATAATATGATCCTTCTTATGTTATCATTATATTTCTGATATTTTTCCATAATATTACAATAAAATAAACCTTTTAAATAGCATAAATCTCATCCTTATATTCAATTTGAAAAAATAAGCAAAATACAAAAAAATAACAATTTTTACTGTTCACAGCAATCTAGATGTCAGGGCATTAGTTTTGGATGTCACAGCATCCCAAGTTTTGCCTAAAATTTCACTGTTAATAAGGAATTTAGTGTTGCAGCATCCAACCCCTTTTTTGTCTCTTTTGCATATGAATGTCGTGACATTCATTTTCATGCTGTGGCATTGAATTTGGATGTCGCGACATCATCCCGCTGTCTCCCTTGTGCACTTTGGTTTTCTACCCTATTTGTATATGTTTTTACCATCTCATTTGTTAAGTACAAATAAGCCATTTAATTTCATTTCAAAACATATTTAATATACTTCATATACCTTAAGCATGAGCATAACATATTTCTACAACTCTTAGACAATTACCATATAATGCCCAAAGTACATCCATATATATAATTCAATTTAAACTTAACTCACTTGCTTAAATAAAATAACTTTGCTTACCTATCAATGCACCTTCTTTTCACTTCAACTTTATATTTCCACGATTTGTTTTTCTGTGTAAAGGTACTATACTAGAAATACATGTCACATGGTCATTAAACTATAACATGGGTCTATAAATCATCTCTACTGTAGAATTTGATTTAAGTTCCCAACATAAACCTGCTTGGAGTTTCTTTAATGATTCCACTCAACTTTAACTAAAAGATGATTAGTCCATTATTAACATGAGCTATTGGTGTTGTATTCTCCTTAAAGTCATTTCACCAAACATATATAATACAACTTGTAGCCCAATAGCCAATGATATATATATATATATGCCAAATGTTGGTTTTAACTGGATATAAACAACTTCTAACAGAATTTCCCCCTTAATTTATATTCAATACATTCATTCCATCATCCAAACTATATTTCCCCAAAATCCCAGCCTTCCAACTATAGAAATTAGCTACATAGTCATAATTCAAAGTTTTTTATCTAACAAGAATTCATAATTAACAATAAACTCAGTTACTTGACTAATTTCGCCAGCTAGAATTGTTAAACTTGAGCTAAGAACATAAAACTCCAAATTCTCCACCACTCCTCTTGCTCCAACTCACTCAATACAGTGTTTTCTCCATGATGGATTGTTGCAACACACTCAGTTATCGATCTGCTAGCGATTCTAGCTTCGAATCTACCCAAATTTGTGATTTCCAACGCTTCGAGAATAAAGGAAGAAGCTTCGAACGAATTAAAGATGTAATTGGGGCTGATGGAGCATTTTAAGCTCCATACTCTAGTGCCATATGGGAAAGCATGCATCGATGGTCCAGATTTTCTATTTTATACCTCATTCTATCAATAAATTCTCACCTTATACAATACAATACTCTGTTAATTAACCATGGGTATCAAGATTTTCCATTGCTAATGTCATCCATTACATGTACATTATCTATATCAAATTGCATGCTTAATTATCTATAAAAAAAATTTCAATGCCTCACATTCTACCCCCCTTACAGAAAGTTTCTACCTTGAAACTTAGGCAAATAGGTAGTAGTACTTTGTTCTCATTGCTTCCTCTAGTTCCCAAGTTACTTCGTCCTCTGAATGATGTCCCCATTATACTTTTACTAGACAAATAGTCTTATTCTTTAACTTTTTCTCCTTACTATCTCGTGTTTGAATTGGTTGCTCCACATACTATAAGTTCTCTTTAATTTGGTCTCTTTTGGTGCTAATATATGAGATGGATCCGGTTCATATTTTCTCAATGAAGACACATGGAAGACATCATGAATTCCACTTAACAATGGTGGTAATGCAATATGATATGTCACTTTGCTAATTCAATCCAAAATTTCACAAGGACTGATATATCTCGGGCTTAGTTTACTTTTGGTGCCAAACCACACCACATCCTTCATCGGAGAGATTTTTAGAAAGACTTTATCTCCTGACTGAAATTCCAAGTCATGCCTTCGTACATCTGCATAACTTTTTTGATGTATCGCATTTATGGTAGAATCCTTCTCTAAAATATAAGAATGTATTGCCCTAGGATGGGGGCGCTGCAAAAACATCTCTCATGCTTTCAGCAACTAAATTTAAGTTCTTTGATCTTCCAGTTTTTAGATGCAATTCCAAAGTTGTTTCTGCACTTAAGATCTTGACAAGCTTTCATTAGCAGTTAACTTAAATCATTAATCAAGTTTTTTTGCCATCAAAACTATGCACTTATACTAACAATATTCTCCTTTTTATGATTATAAAACATGATTAAATTATTGTAATTATTAAGTATGCTAATGAAATCTCCCCCTGACTAATTGCATTAAATTCTAATTCTTTCTCCCTTTCATGAATGCACTAAATTCTAATTCTTTCTTCTCCTTTTTATAATAATCAAAAAGGCATAGAGGGAAAAGAAAATGAATGAAAAATTAAAGATGCAGTATATTCAAAAAATAAATGACATATTGATAAGGCATAGAAAGATGCCATTGCAATACAAACATAATTACATGAGATATTGAAAAGATATAAGTGAATAAAAAAATTTATTTGTCCCCTTTTAATTACATAGAGAAGAAGGATAAGTGTAGTAGGTTATGGATTATGGAGGAAGAGATAAGCGAGAGAAAAGTGGTTAGTGTGAGAGGGTGGGTTGTGGTGGGATGTTGGAAAGGATGATGAAGAGAAATGGAGGGTGTTGCTACTGTGCTCTCTTCTTCTTTCTCATCATCAGCCTCCAGTGATGGTTGAGTTAGATGTAAGGCTAATTAGAGTTCAAGGCAATAAGACTTTCTTAAAGATGATTTTTGTCTTCTCCACCTTCAATGCCTTTTGGTTAGAAGAATGTAATATAGCTCTTATGGATTTCCATTCAATCTTTTTCTTTAATTCTTTTAGAAGCCTTATCATTTGTCCATGACAACTCAAGAACTTCATTGTCCATTTTGCTCCTTTTTGATGTGCTTGTTTCTTCACATTTTCCTCTTCTTCTTACTCTACTTCCAGACTTGCAACTCATTTTCATTCTTATTCCCCTTGATCTCGCTATAGAAGTGTATGGGTTTGGAGTTTTAATAATATAGGCTCGGTTTGGGGAGATAAAGAGGTTTCAAAAGGATTCCCAAGAATAAGAAATGAATGATGTAGATGTGTGTCAGTATGTCTAAAATGGAGTGAAGCGGGAGCTTTAGATGTTATGAAGTGTGGTTTCACAACATCTGAAGGTTAGGAAAACTTCAAAAGATTAATTCTAAGTGTTGAAGACTTCTAAAACAACCTCTGAAACATTCTATTTAGCATAACATTTCAAAGTATAATTACAAACATTAAGTTACAAATTTTATGCATGTGTATTCTTATGCATCTACATCAGTTATTCCTAATTCCCTCCTTATATAGCAAACATTCTCTAGTGACAATGGCTTAGTAAAAATTTCAGCAAGTTGAGCATTCGTAGGCATATATTCTAAACATATATCATGCTTTTCTATATAATCTCTAATAAAATGATACCTAATCTCGATATGCTTGGTGGGAGAATGCAAAACAGGAATTTTTAGTTAAGCCAATGGCACTTGTATTATCACACCTTATAGGAATATCCCTATAATGTAAGCCATAACCCAAAAGTTATCATTTCATCCAAAGTAATTTTACTGAATAACTTTCTACTACAATATATTTAGCTTCTACAGTAGAGAGGATAATACTAGTTTATTTCTAAGAGAACCATGAAATTAAACTATTTCCTAGGAATTGACATGTGCTACTATTGCTCCTCCTATCAACTTTGTATCCTCCAAAGTCAACATCTAAATATCTAACCAATTCAAGACCAATTCCTTTCAAATAATAGAGCCCAAGACTTGGGGTATCAACCAGATACTTAAAAATTCATTTCACTACAATCAAGTGTGACTCTCTTGGACTAGACTAAAATCTAGCACATAAGCATGCGCTAAACAAAATGTCTGGCCTAGATTCAGTCAAATATAGTAATGAACCAATCATGATATGATATAACTTTTGATCTACAAGTTCACCCCTCTTGTCCTTATCCAGCCTTATTAAGGTTCTCATTAGAGTGTTTGTAGCTTTGACTTCTTCCATTTTGAACTTCTTGAGCATGTCTCTTGATACTTGGATTGATAGATATAGTTTCCATTTTTTTTGCTTAAGTTGCAATCCAAGAAAGTAATTCAACTCACCCATTATGATCATTTCAAATTTAGCCTGCATTATTCTAAAAAAGTCTTGACATAGAGTTTCATTAGTAACACTGAATATAATGTCATCTACATAGACTTGAACTATCAAGATATCCATGCCAACATTTTTGATAAATAATGTAGTATCAACTTTTTCTCTCTTGAACTAATGATCACTAAGGAATTTAGTCAACCTTTCATACCAGGCTTCTAGAGCTTGCCTTAGTCCATGGAGTGCTTTGGTGAGTCTGTATACATGGTTAGGTTGATCATCACATTCAAAAATAGGAGGTCACTCTACATATGCCTTCTCATTTAGATATCCATTTAGGAATGCACTCTTTAAATCCATTGAAAATAGTTTGAAGTTCTTATAGGATGAAAATGTAAATAACATCCTAATGGCTTCTAATCTTGCTATAGGGGGATAAGATTTTTCAAAATCAATTCTCTCTTCTTAGGAATACCCTGTAGCAGCTAGCCTTGCCTTATTTCTGACAAGAAGTCCACTTTCATCCAATTTGTTTCTAAAAACCCACTTAGTTCCAATTATAGCAGCATGTTCAAGTCTTGGAACCATTTCCCACACTTCATTTCTTTCAAATTAGTTTAGCTCTTCTTGCATAGCAATAATCCAATTTTCATCATTTAGAGCTAGATCAAGCTAAGGGGCTCTATGTTAGTGATAAAGGCATAATGGCCATAAATGTTCTACATGGATTGTCTTGTTCTAACCCCATCATAGATATCACCTATGACTTGATCTCTAGGATAGGCACTTATGAACTTCAAATCAGTAGGAGGCTGATAGGGAACATTACCTGCACTTACCTCTTCTTCATTATCTGAATCTTGTTTATCATCATGCCTTGACGTGCCTTCTCCCCCTTGATTTTGTAATTGCAGCTTCTTTGTTCTCTTTGTAATTGCATCTGCATTACTATCAAACTCCTTTCTCGGGGTTAAAATAATTTTATCAAACTTAACATGCACTGACTCTTCTATAATCTGAGTTTCTTATTGAAATCTCTAAATGTTCTACAATTAGAAAGTAACCAAGGAAGATAGCCCCATCACTTTTTGGATCAAACTTCCCATGGTTATCTTTTCCATTGTTTAGTGTGTAGCATAGGCAACTAAAGGAATGAAAATAAGAGATGTTTGGTTTTCTTCCTTTCTAAAGCTCATAGGGAGTTTTCTTCAAAATTACTCTAATGGTAACTCTATTTAGCACAAGACAAGCTATGATAACTACTTCTCCCCTGAACGTTTTTGGACAATTTGCTCTCATTCAATATGGTTCTTACCATTTTTTGAATTATTTTATTCTTTCTTTCCACAAATCCATTTTGTTGAGGAGTTCAAGGGGATGAGAAGCTGTGGTGAATCCCTTTTTCCTCACAATAGTCAAAAATTTTCCTATTTTGAAATTCACCACCATGGTCACTTCAAATAGAGACTATTGACATTTTCTTCTCATTTTGTACAACCTTTAAAAAAGTAGAAAACATAAAAAAATGCTTCATCTTTGCTAGCTAATAGGATTACCAATGTGAACCTAGAGTAGTCATCTATAATGACATACACATATAGTTTTCCTACAAGGGTAATAATATCTAATGGTCTAAATAGATCCTTGTGTAATAACTCTAGTGGTCTAGATGTAGAGACTTTATTCTTAAGAGGAAAGGATACTTTGCTTTGTTTTGACATTTGACAAACTTTACAAATTTGATTATTGTCATATTTCAGCTTGGGCAGACCATTTACAAGGTTTTTCTTCCACAAAGATTTGATATTAGACATATTAATGTGTTGCATTCTATTGTACCACAACCATGGGTCATTATTAATAGCAATTAGGCATTTTTCTATAATTTCATTTAGATTAACTAGATATATATATTTCCATGCCTCTTTCCATAGAACAATAAGCTATCATCTACATCAAATATACTACATGTTGATGATTCAAACTCAACTCTTTAACCTTCGTCACATAATTCGCTAATACTTAATAACTTGTGCTTAAGTCCATCTACATATAATACATTCTCTATATGTGTAATTAATAAACCATAAATTTTACTTATACCCTTGATGAAGCCTTTATCATTATTGTCGAATGCAACTGTCCCTCCATTTATTATTTCAACTCCTTGAAGAGGTTCTTGTTCCCGGTCATGTGTCTTAAGCATCTATTGTCCATGAACCAGGAACTTCCAAATGTTGCTTTAAGACTCACCTACATTCACAAAATAAACATTCTTTTTACCTCTTTGGTACCCAAATATTGGGTCTAATTGTGTTAGTGAATCTGTGTATATGAGAAGATTGTGCATAGTTTTTGGGTCCCCATTTTAATCTTACACCTTTTTCTTACATCTTTCTTGCATAGTAATCATATACTTTATGTCCTTCTTTATTGTAAAAATGACATGTGTTGGAAATTCTACAAGATGCATTATATGTCACTGGCTTTCTGACACAAGAATGTCCTATGAACCTTCTAATATTTTGATAGTTCCCTCTCTCTTCTGTGAGGTTCATACTCTTAGACCATCCACCAATTTTTTATTTTCCTATAGCTCATCACCACTTGACTATTCACATCCAAGTCCTCTTTTACTGGTTTGTCCAATCATGCGCAAAAACTTGATCATTGATTCTCTTGGTTTAGAGAGTTTATTAAACATACTCTTAAATATTTCTATGTCCTTTTTCAGGTTTCCCACTTCTTTTTACAGAGATAGATTCCTTTCTAATAGAATAGCATTTACTTTGACAATAGTGTCAAAGTGTCTCTTCTTTCGAGTAAGCTTTTGTCCAAGAATTTCAAACTCACTGAAGAGGCAGTTATATGATTATTGTAGCTCATCAAGCTTATCGCATTTGGTACAGCCATTGGTGAGGCCTTAAGAGTCAGAAGAGTATGAATAACAAGAATTTACTATTGGTATCAAGAAGTAGATAGCTCAAGAGAAAAGGAGTGAATTGAGCACATAAAAATTATGGTCAAATAAAAATTAATGAGCTGAGCAGAAGTTATGATGCAAGACGCATGCAATTTCCATATCTGTTCACTTGGTCATAATGACTACTTCACTTCCAAATTCAACTTCTCTTACCTATACTTATTTCAGATAAGTACTTGTGTGTGTATTGATGTGTGAAATGTGATGATGAGATAATTATATGCAAAGTAAAACAATCAAGCAGACAATACACAAAATAATTTTTCTAATGGTTTGGGAACCCCATCCCTACATCCACTCTTCTGAGAGCACACACTCCTTGTGCCTTAGCTTCCACTATATCCCATATAATGAAAATACAAAAGTTCTCCTAGCACTTCTTCTAGATTCTATCTCTAAGAGCTATGAATAGTATTCCCAACACTCATCTAGATTTCAACTCTAGTTGGCATAAACATAGTGCTCCCAATACTCTTTTAGTTTCATGAGTTCACTAGGTAACTCATTGGTTTCAAAAATCACCAACAAACTTGTTGATTTTTCAGAGCTCACCAATGACTCATACAATGTGGTTTTCTTGAGCTCACCACAAACTCACATAGCTGATTAACAACACTCATTTTGCACATTCATTACCTCTTTTACTAGGCTGATTTGTACATAGTTTAAGCACATATAAAATGATATCTTATTGCAGCATAGTAGATATCAATACTCCAGATATATGATTAAGATAGAACTTTTTGGCTCATTATCTATCAGCACAGTAAAGATTGATTATCTAGAAGGAAGCATAGTCTGATTGAGAAATGTTACTCATTTAAGCTCTATTCTTATTTTTCTCTTAGCTTCCTCAATCTTCTTCATTAATACTGCACTACCTTTAGATTGCTTCAGAAATTTTTGCTCATTAGAGGTAGTTAGCTTTCTTTGAATGTTGGAAACCATTCTAAACTTTCTCCCATTGAAAAGTTATCTTCTTGATAAACACATTGTAGCTGGAAAGCCTACAATGCTATCCTTAAAGAAGATGCCTTTCTAGTTTTAGCAAATACTGAGTAAAGACATTTTTGCATGACTGACTCTTTCACTATTTTGGAAAGATGCCCATTAAGCCTGAAGGGATGTAGCCTCTAAAAGTTACAACCTTCATCAAAGTGAAGACTGCTTTCCTTTGAATTTCTTTTCATCTTCAACTAAGCTCGATTGGTGTGGTTTGTTTAATAGAATCTACTCTGAATAAGAGTTTTACTGAAGAGTATAGTCAGTGATGTCTGGTATAATTGGTTTCTACTCATTACGATATGTCATAAAGATTCAACCATATTTTATCTAAGAACTTTGTCTAATCAAATCTTGGATTATCTCTTATAAGTAACAGACAAATTGGCTCTGAGTAGATCCACATAATCGACAACTTCATCTATATAAATTTATCTAAGATCATTACAGCATTTTACTTCATCTTCTAGTTTGTTTACTATAAGTGACAGACGAAGTTCTTCTCTTTACTACACATTAGATGAACTTCTCTTAGTAGACACAGTAGCTTTCACCAGTTGAAGTTGCTTTGTCTATCGGTTTGTCCATTGTAATTAACGACAACTCTTGTTGGTGTGGACAAGGCTTCTTCACAGCAGATGAGATAACTTTGTCTATTATTTGTCTATAGAGATCCACAGATGAAGTTGCATGCCACAGACAAAGTCTTCCAAATGGTTCGTCTTATGATTTGCCTATCATAAGTGATAGATGAAGTTATGAGGCACAGACGAATTCTCTATTTAGTCATTCATCTGATGGGTTATCTATTAGAAGTAATAGATGAATCATTGAGGCATAGATAAATCATTTCTTCAATGATCATCTATTGGTTTGTCTATTTTAAGTGACACCAAAATTGCAAATGAAGATGGCAGAAAAAGTTGTTCTTCTGTAACTTCTGTGCCACTTTTACTTCATCTTCTATGCCTTTTATAGACAATTGTAGTTTCTTGATCTTCTTTAATTTCAGATAGACTTTATATGAGAGATAAATCCTTGAATAATTGGATTCCATTTTAGCTCTTCATTTGTCTGAGTTCAACTCCGTTTTATCTCTACTTCTGCAAAATGAGCTTGTGTTTGTGTTGCAGACAAATGTTGAGTATAAGTAGTTTATCTAAGTTGTCCATGGAATTATTTATCCAAATTTTTCTTAGGTAGATGCTCTCTAATATTGACTTTATCTGTGGGAGATTTATTCGATCACTCATTGAGGCTGAACTTCATAGCTATAGATGCTTTTTGTGCCTTCTTTTCAATGTTTTAGTGTCATTCTTTCTGAGCATTTTTGTCTTGTTTCCCTCTATGGTTTTTCTTGTTGATGTATTTTCTGTATATGTTATCCACTATGTTTGAATTATTTCCCTATATATTTGTATCTATTTCTGCAATGCTTAGGAACACGATTGTCAGTACCATAAATATTCATTAATATGTTGTTACTCATCATCAAAATTTGGTTGTTTTCCATATACACCATTTAGTTCAACATTTCCCCCATTTTTGATGATGACAAAACATTTGAGTGAAATACCTTTTGAGAGAGTAAAATTATTCATTAGTGTAAATGCACATTTACACATGGATAAATGTATTATGGCTCTACCTGACTTAGTGCACAGTTTTTAGTTTATCCCATCTAGCTTAGTGCACTATTTTTAAGTTTTAGCTCATATGGCTAAATGTATTCATCTAGCTTCTCCTAAGTAGGTACTATAATTTTTACTTTGTATTGTTCTATTTTCACTCGAGTTGCACTGTATTTTATAATATATTTCTCCCCCTTTTTATCAAAATCAAAAAGATAAGTAATTTCCAAGGAATAACATTCAAGCAATATGGTAAAGCTATGAATTGAAAATATTCAAGCATTTTCTAAGAATGTATACTTCATTGATCTGCAAGATAAATGTACAAGATATAGATAGAATCAAAATAAATGTATTTAGAAGTCTAAACACTATTCTTAGGTTATATAGTGCTTTCATTGTAGTTGGTAACCTTGAGTCAAAGTTGCAGTTCAGGATCTACTCAATATGGATAAGGAAGAGGTTTTCCTTGAGCATTGGCTGTCATCCTTCTTTTATATAAGGTGTGGCTTATGGGAATAGGGTTAATATATCTATAATTTTCTGAGGGGTCATCAACTTTTGAAGGTTTAGAAATGAATTTCTTGGTTTTAGTGATTGGAATTTTAAACCTCAAGGAAAGAGGTGGATTGGGTAAAGTAAGAAGAGGAGGTGTTGACTTAGAAGAAGAGGTACTAGAGGAAGAAATTATTAGGATGGACGATGAAATCCCTGATTTTGTGGAAATAGTTCCTTCAGGTTTAATTACCTTTAACCTCTCTCAAAATAGTATAGGTTATCAAATTTAAGAAAGGATGAAGGTAAGTTAATAAAATATGCATTGATCTGCATGAACCTACACTGTTGATATACATCATATGGGAGATAGAATAAATTGGGGTCAGATGCTTCAAGAATAGCATGAGGTGATACTCTGGTAGTTGACTTAATAAAGATGGCATTATTTGTTTGAGAAGGAGTTGGAGTGGATGACGATGATGATGGTCCCTAGAAATTTAGTATGAAGTTATCAATGAATTCATCTATGTTTGGAAGACCTGGTTTGAAGTATTTAGGAAGAGGCCTTTTAATGATATCAATGTTGAGTTCTATGAATTTAGGGTCATCCAAATGCAGGAATGGAAGATCCAAATAACAAAAACTTGCCTTTTGAGCTTTCAATTTAGAGTATGCATGATCATTTATTCTTTGTTTGTGCTTAATT
This sequence comes from Pouteria campechiana, assembly GCA_036873735.1. Classification (NCBI taxonomy): domain Eukaryota; kingdom Viridiplantae; phylum Streptophyta; class Magnoliopsida; order Ericales; family Sapotaceae; genus Pouteria; species Pouteria campechiana. Next base: position 3,702 of record JAYJMB010056028.1, on the reverse strand, counting down.
TCTTCTTCTATTAATCTTATCTTCTTACTAAGTTTTATTGGTGGTGGAATAGAGATATCAGAGGATACAAATTTTCTAGGATCTTTTGTAGAAGAAAGATAGGATTTTTTTTTGTTTGAAAGAAATGTAGAGGTGCTTTTGCTTTTTAAGAGAGAGTGAATTTCCTAGTCCTAGTAATGGAGGGATGAGGATGAGTAGTACTATGGGGGACACTTAATGAAAGATGAGTGTTTTTATTTAAGGTGGTTTTTATAGTTTTAAGGATTTAACCTAGAGGTATTTCTGAATCAGAGAGTGCTTCAACTGATTCAAATGGAAATGAAAGTTAGGAAGATGTAGAGATTGAAGAATTATGAGTTATATGAACAAAAGGTGAGTTATAGGAGTTAGAGAGTGAAGGGGTAGTTAAGGAATGGGTAGACCTAATTGGTGAGATAGGTCTGGCTTTATGGCCTATAGAGAATTGTGGAGAGGATTGAAATGATTGTGTTTGACCTCTGATGGATTTAGCTAAGGAGATTAGAGTGTCTAGTTTTCATTCTATTGAGTCCATCCTAATATTGAGAGCTAAAAAATTGTTTCAATATTGGTAAGTTTTCTCTGTAGGTCATGTGGAGTGGGATGAGTAAGTTTGTCTGAATGATATTGGACTAAGAGGTGGAGATGGCATAGCTGCTACCTCTGCTTCTATTACTGCTAAGGTTGAATCTATATGGTCCTCTAACCTTTCTTCTTCATCTCTTAACTTTCCTGTTGTTCTGACACATGATGCGGGATCTTAATTTTCCATTCTTATTCTTTCTTCAATAGAGAAATAAACTTGTATCAGCTCATCTACCATTTCAATCACAAATTTTTCTATGATAGCTTCTCTCCTTATTTCATCAGTTTGTATGTATGAGTTGACTCCTTTTGCTGCTATTGAGGGGACTTCCTCCCTTTCTTCCCTGACTGATTCAACCATTTCTTCTTCTTCTTCCCTAATCCTATTTTGTTATCCTGCCCTCTTTGCTTTCTCAATGACTATACCATCTGATGAAATAGATATTCTCATTCTTTTCAGTGTCACCTTATCAATCATGTTTGAGTACTTGAATTCATCTAATACTTCATATGATAAATCCACCTCCGCCTTTCTTGAAATTTTAGTTATTGCTATTCCATAGGGTAGAGGATGTCTCACTAATGATTTTACTTAATGAAACTATTTAGAAATGAATTTGGCTAGATCTAGCTTTTTCTTATATTTTAGTGCCCACAAAGTCCTTGCATCTCTTTCAAAAATATTATCTCTGCTTTCAATTTTGGGATATACGTTGTTTCTTAGGACATTATGTGCACGTATCATATTTACATCTAGATTCTTGGGATTAAGACTTTTTACATCATCCCCAATGGTTGTCCCTATTAGATGTGAAAATAACTCTTTTCTAGGTGTTGGCCATTCAAATATCTACATTTCAATCATGGGGAGATTTAAGCATTATCTGATGCTTTCAGGAGACATATTTATTTTCTTATCCCCAATCTAGGACTTTTTCATCATAGGATCATAATTATACAGAAGTATTTTCACCATTTTCAAATAACATTTATCTTTGCAACTCATGAATTTGTTCCACCACTAGAAACTTATCCAATGGCATACTTCCATCTTCATTCCTTTGAAGAAGTCAAATCAATAACCTTTCCTTTCAATACTTTTGTTTTATTATACTTGCTCATAAACTCATGATAACTTTGTTCATCATTTTGAAAGGTTACCTCAAGAAGCCAATTTCTATCAAACCTTAGTTTGTGAAGTGGCTACATATCTTTTGATTCTTCTCTATTTCTTCTTCTATCAGATGTGGATACTAGAGTCATCTCTATGGTTCTTGAATTTGCCATCTCTATCTATCAAGGCCTTTAGGGTTTTGATGTGGATGAGCTTGGGGGTTCTTGGTAACGAAATAAGCAGAAGAAAATGACAAAAAGAAGGTAAGGAGTCAAGAGGGAAACAGTGGGGATTCAAATCACTTTTTTCTAAGGAGGGACTATGTCGCTAATAATGAATGGGAGAGTTGTGTCTGAGATGAGGTTAAATGAGAATTTCTCTGATAGAACCTTGAGGTCTTCAAACAAATTAGGTGGTGTAACACCTGGGGTGTTTGAAATCTACTCATGTGAAAATAGGTAGAGTTTACTCTATGAATTTGATAAATTTTACTATGTTAAGCTATATAACGTCAATAATAAGAAAAGAACTTAAGTGGTGAAATTGAGCAAAAGCATGTTTATGATCTATTTGAATGGCCAAAAAGGGGCATTATATGTATTTTAATATATGTGGAACATTAGATTGAGCATTGAATACAATTTGAAATGAAGATGACCTATAGAGTTACTTATGATAGAAAAAGGTTAGTAAAAACAACTGAATAGGTAATTTTTGATAATTGATCTCAAATAAGGTAGTGAATGGTATTAACAAGTCTCATTTCATGTATGAGATATGTGGGAAGTGCTTATTATGACATCTGAACTATTTTATGTAAAATGAGACCATTAGTGATTCTTATAAGTGTGAATTTTGATTTTGAATAGCCTTCGTGATGAATGGATTATCAATTGAGTTTGAAGTGAGAGTTAATTTCTTAAATAAGCATTTTAGGAGGATTAGGCATGAGAGTAGTGAAAAATGAAATGATTAAAAGTTTAGTGATGATAGATGAGAGAAAAAGTGGAAAATTTGGAAGAAAACTAAAGGAGCATAAGTGTGTATTATGAAAATGATAAATTTGAAATTGGGATCATTGTGATTGATTTTTGACATGGATAATGGATTAATTTGAAATAATATTCAACATAGAACTTTTAGATCATGAAATTATGTCCAATGGAAGAAAAATCACTTAATTCCAATGTTATATGAGAAAGTTATACTAATATACCAAAACTGTTCAAAATGACTAGAAAATAACGAGATGAACGAAGTGACTTTATCTAAATTTTTGACATGGACCATGATGGTGTTGATTGACATTGGGTTCCACTAAGGTTGAATTGGATTGTGTTTATTGAAATTATGTTATATTTTAGTGAATAAATTTGTTTGTGAGCAGTTAAATTGAATAAATGATTGTATAGGGATAGTGGTTATACTATTTATTGACTATTTGGGCTATTGTAAAGTGTTGATGTTATAAATTGGGATGGATAAAAGTAGAAATTATTTCGAAAGTTATTCATCTGGCCATTTGTGGAATCGTCGTGTTATGATGATATTGTATTATATGATAAAATGATGTGAAATGTGATAAAGGAATTTACATATTCCCTTGTGGAATTGATATTGAATGTTGTTATTAACCTAGGTTACTTGTATTAATGAATTGATGTGGTTTGAATTTGAGTTTAACCAATTAATCAGAAATTGAGACAAGCTTTAATAGTGATTGAGAATTTGAAGCATGCTTGGATTAGACATTAGAATAGGATGTATGCTTGACTTAGGATCTAGATATTGTAAGGCCCTGGAAATTTCAAAAATGTAAATGTTCACTATTGTAAAGTTTTAGTGATTTTTACAATGCGGCATATTGTAAAATTGAATTTTTGAGGAAGTTTATTATCAAAAAAGTTATATAAATGAATGCAATATCTATGTTAATGTGAGGATGATGAGGATATATATTAATTAATAATTAATAGGTGAATAAA
>JAYJMB010056017.1:0-27687 GCA_036873735.1 Pouteria campechiana | reverse complement strand
CAGCTCTAGAGACATTCATAGTATTTTAACTCTAAGTTTCTCATACAATACCCGATTCATGTGATTCTTGATTCATTATTTGGGAAATTTTAAGGGCTACAACTTTAATGTTGGAAAAAGTTTCTAAATAATTCATATTATATGCCAACAATTGGGTACAAGTCACACCTATATCATTTTCAGCTTCATGTTCTCAAACCACTATGCTCAAAATATAAATTAAATTTAAATTTTTCTTCATTTTTAACACTCAATAACACTATAGTGTGCTCAAACATGTAATTGATCAAAATTAACACCCTCAGGTGTTATAATATAAAGTTTATAAAATGAAGAGGAGGTAAGTACAGGTAATGTTCTCTATCAGCCTCCTACTAATTTGAGATTTATTAGTGCTCATCCTAAAAAATAAATCACAGGTAATGTCTATGATGGTGTCAAAATAGGACGATTTATGCAAAATGTTTATGGTCATTATGCTTTCATTTCTACAACTGAACCAACTAGCATTGATCAAGTTTTCAATGATGAGAATTGGATCATTGCAATGCAAGAAGAGCTTAACCAGTTTGAAAGGAACAAAGTATGAGAGTTATTTCCAAAATAAAAAATATTGATATAATTGAAACTAAATGGGTATTCAAAAACAAACTAGATGAAACTAGATTATTTGTAAGAAACAAGCATGATTAGTTGCTAAGGGGTATTCCTAAGAAAAGGGAATCGACTTTGAAAAATCACATGCCCCTATTGCTAGATTAAAAGCCATTAGAATGCTACTTGCCTTTACATCCTATAAGAACTCTAAGTTATTTCAAATGAATGTAAAGAGTCCATTTCTAAATGGATATTTTAAGTGAGGAAGTTTATGTAAACCAACCTCTTAATTTTGAAAATGATGATCAACCTGATCATGTCTATAAGCTCACCAAAGCATTAAATGGTTTGATACAAGCTCAAAGAGCTTGGTATGAAAGGCTGCACAAATTCTTAAGTAATCATAAATTCAAGAGAGGAAAAGTTGATACTACCTTGGTTATCAAAAATATTGACAAGGATATCTCAATAGTTCAAATTTATGTGGATGATATTATTTTCGGAGCTACTAATGAGATCTTTGCCAAGACTTCTCAAAGATTATGTAGGTTGAATTTGAAATGAGTATGATGGGAGAATTGAACTACTTCCTTGGATTGTAAATCAAGCAAAGAGATGATGGAAACTACATTTGTCAATCCAAATATACTAGAGAGATGTTGAAGAAGTTCAAAATGGAAGAAATTAAGGTAGCAAGCACTCCAATGAGCACATCAACAAGGCTGGACAAAGACAAAGAGGGTAAACTTGTAGATCAAAACCAATATCGAAGTATGATTGGATATATTTTTTACCTTACTACATCTAGACCAGACATTCTCTATTATGTATGCTTATGTGTTAGATTTTAGTCTAGTCCTAAGAAGTCTCATCTTACTATAGTAAAACAAATTTTTAAGTATTGACATACAAAATCTAGGACTCAATTATCCCAAGGGAACTAATTTTGAACTTATTGGCTATTTAGATGCTGACTTTGGAGGATACAAAGTTGATAGAAGAAGTACTAGTGGAACTTGTCAATTCCTAGGAAATAGTCTAGTGTCATGGTTCTATAGGAAATAACTAGTGTTGCACTCAATTGCTATGGATGAAACAACAATTTCTCGATTATGGACTAAGCTATAGCGACATACCCATCAAATATGACAATACTATTATCATATGCTTAACAAAGAACCCTATTCTACATTCAAGAACCATGCATATAAAAATTAGGCACCACTTCATTAGAGATCATGTAGAAAAACATGATATATGTCTATAATATGTGCCCATAAATTCTCAACTTGCTGACATTTTACTAAGCCACCACCATTAAACACCTTTTGCAACATTAGAGTAGAATTAGGCATGACTAATATGAACATCTAAGAATGAAATCTTTAATGTTTCTATGCCTGAGATTGCAATGTTGAATATGCCTTCATGAGACTAGACTTTGTCTCAGATGAAGTTAGTTATTTCTATACAATACTCTACTCTCACTTCATCTAAATCATAGTTTTTGAGGTTGAGTACACCTCATTTCCTTGCCAGAGTTAATTTACAACTATCGTTATTACATCAAACTCAATTTTTAGCATGAGTTATTCTCTCTTTCTTGAAAATTCATATCAACTACCTCATATAGCCCCCACATTGAGTCTATTTTAATCCATGACCAGCAATCCTTCTTTGCACCACAATAATGAAGCAACTCAGGGAAGAACATTTAGGAAGAAGATATGAAAGGCAGACCATTGTATGATGGAAATTAAAGCATCCAAGGATGTCTCTCCAGTTCACCTCTACAGTCAGAAGTATGTCTCTTCAAGATGTGGCTCTCAAGAACATGATTTATATTTTAGCCACTTTTCCCTTGCACTCAACTTCATCATTAGCTGGGTCCCTTGAAGAGAGGGGAAAGGAGACTCCAATCACCTCATTATCATCTCCTTCCCCTCTTCCCTTCCTTGAAACTTTGTATCACCCACTGTGATACAAAGTTCTCCTCCTCCTACCTCCCCTCATTCACGGTCTCACACATAACCTCTCTTGCCCTTAACACACAAGCTAAGTTATTTTTATTCTATGTTTGTAGCTTTGTTTGTACTGAAATGGAATAAAATAGTTTCATCATTTTCAAGCTACTTCTATCTGTGTGTGTTCTACAAGTAATATTTTTCTTTTTGCTTATGACAAAAAGGGGGAGAAAGAATCTACAAATTATCTCAAAGGGGAATGCAAACACACATAATCTTTAAATAATCAGGGGGAGAATACATATGAAATGAGCTAAGGGAAATAATAGAAAAAGGCAACTTGAGGAAGGTAACTTGAGGAATGATTAAACTTTGCAAAATAATTTTTTACTGCAAACATTCATAGGGAGATTATCTATTATGAGATAATTTTTAATCAATTTTTATCATCATAAAAAGGGGGAGAATGTTGAAATAAATGCATGATTTTGATGACAAACAAAACTTGATTAAAGTTGTTGCCAAGTTTTTAGTATGTAGAATCAAGTTATAGATCTCATGGACAAATGAACATAGAAAAGATATTCTAAGACATCAACTATCTGACCGAAAAGAGATGGACTAATGCAGAAGCAAAAGATGAAGTAATGCTATAGACAAAGCTTAAATGAAAAGGAATCAACCAAGCTTCCATTCATTTGTCAAAATGGAGATTGTATTTCATGAATGCAAAACAGAGTGCAAAACAAAAGACTTCATCTATCATAAGTAAGCCAATAATTGTCTATTATAAAAAGATAAGGTAGAGAAGTGAAGGTTGCCTAGCAGAGCATAAAGGTTCATCTGGGGGACCAATGGTGCTTGTCTGTACATCTAAGCTCATCTACTATCTTCAACTGACAACCCAAAAGACTAAGCGGTGAAGAAAATTCATCTGCACCTCAATAATTAGTTTGTTACTTAAAATAGACAACCCATTAGATGAAGCAAGAAAGAAAATCTTCTACACTATAATAGCCCATTTGTTACTTACAACAGACAACTCAACAGATGAAGTGCTAAAGAAACAAGTCATCTATGCTTCTACAGTTCAACAGACAATCCACAAGATAAAGCACTTGTAACACCCCTAAATTTAGGGAGCTACTTACTCATATTTTAGAGAAAGATCCTACCAAAAATCCGATAGAGTCTCCCCTAAAATATGAGGGTTTCCAAACCTGTACATACATTCGATCATCCATGTACACCATATACATCCACAAATCCTCATCCACAATCCTATGGACCAACTAGTAGTCTTATGGCATGAAAATAACTAAGAATCTATAATCAATGAATAATGAAAATTTAAACCTCTCCTTATACATCATCCACCAATAATGAATCAATAAATGACAGGTCACATAATCCACTATAATCTCTCTTCAATAGATAATCAATAGTTAAATAAAGAATGTTACTCCATCATTGCTAGTTCTGGGCTCCTCCGTTATGCCTGGCATCTAAAGCATAGAAAAAGGGTGAGTCTGGGCAAACTCAATAAGTAGGGAAAAATGGTAAAACCTTGTAAATCATGCATAAATTTGCATAAACCAACACATGCCAGTGCAATCATATTTCACTCAATTCAAGCATGCTCATAAGTAATTAAACATACAAATGTAATGTATCCGGTGCCATAAAGGCCACCACTTAACCACACAGGCTTTGTATGCCACACAGGCAATCTATTGGCTACATAGACCATCCATATGCCACATAAGCAACACCATGGCTACACAGGCCATCCATACACCACACAGGCTCATCATGTATGTCATACATACATCCGCATGAACTCTACTACCATGTTATACTCACATATCACATTACATGAACAAAAGTAATCTCGACAAATCAAGCAACAATCTATTCAAAACATCAAATGCATATGGTAAATTCAAGTACAAAGAACATTCCATGAACACATCTCAAATGATTAACAAACAAGATAAATCGCGGTGCCCATTGTAACACTTGGGGTGTTAAAAAGTTGGTGAAAAGAATTGAATAGGTGATTTTTGGCAATTGACTTCAAATGATAAGGAAAATAGCATGAATATGTTTCATTTCATGCATATGATATGTGGTAAGTGATTTCTATGACATTTGAAGTGGTTTATGTGAAAGGGGACCATTGGTGATTTTTGAAAGTATGAATTCTGAATTTTAATAACCCTTATAATGGATAGGTTATTACTTGAGTTTGAGAGTGAGATTTAATTACTTGAATGGGCATTTTGATATGATTATGCATGAGAGTAATGAAAAATGAAATTATTAAAAGTTTACTGATGATAGATGAGAGAAAAAGTGGAAAATTTGGAAAAAAACTACAGGAGCACAAGTGTATATTATAAAAATACTAAATTTAAGAAAGGGGTTATTTGTAATCAAAATTTCACAGCTATAATAGACTAATTTGAAATAATGTTCAACATAGAAATTGTATATCATGAAATTATCTGTCCAATGGAAGAAAAATCACTTGATCCAATTTCATATGAGGAATTTACAACTAATACACCAAAACTGTTCCAAATGACTAAAAAATAACGAGATGAACGAATTAGGTTACTTTATCCAAATTTTTATCACAATTGGGGGATGATTTGGAAAAATTTGTTAACATGAAAGTTGTGGTCCTTGAAGTTAAATTTCCAAATGACTAAAAAATTAGGTCATTTAGACATGTATATAAATTTTATGAGCAAATTACTAATACTATGTCAGACAAAATTTTCTTGCCACGGCAAGGTTTTTTGTCGTGGCAAGGCTCTAGAAAATCAACTTTTAGGCATACAGCAAGTCCTTATCGTGGCAAGGCTTCTCCCTACAGGAACAAGGCATTTCTTTACCATAGTAAAGCCATTTTCTGCCACAGCAAGGCTTGAAAAATTGATGTTTTGGCCTACCTGGCAAGTCCTTGCCATGGCAAGGGTTCTGTGGTGCATCGAATTACCTAAAAAAATTAATTTTTTAAGCTTGAAACCCATCTCATTTTTCATTTATTTCATCCCATTTCTTCTTTTTCTTGTGCTAGCTTTGGAACCCATCCTTTTTAGCCCAAATTCATGCCATTTGAACTTGGAAAATTCCTTTTCTAGGTAAATTATCACTTAAGCATGCCTCTTGGCTTGGGTATGGATGATTTGGATGGTGGGAAATAGAAAAAAAATCTAATTTCTGGCAAGTGGAAGGGGTTAATTGCAGCTTTGGGCATGGATTCTCATTCATGGATGAAAAGACTCACCTAGATTTCATGGTAAGCCAATTCTATTAACTAGAATGGTGATTTTTGTTAACTAGGGTTTCATATGAACTTTAAACAGTGATTTTTGGATAAAAATTTGTAAGGATTCATATATAGAACTATAGGGGAAATGTTGATTTCATTGGTTATAACGATTTGGTGCTTTCTTTGGCATGAAAAATCATGAGTTATGCTTTGCTAGGGTTTCTTCATTTTATGAATAGTAACTTTTTGAGAAATTGGATATGGATTGATGTGAGCATTTGGGGAAGATGATTAATTAGTAATTATAGTGTTTTCGACATGCTTTGGACATGAGGAAACCAAATTATGTTGTGGTCCATGAAGAAAATAGTAATATGATTGAATAGTAATTAGGGGATTTCATATATAATGACATTATGCAATGGTTGGAATGGATTAAGAACTTAATTAACTTAGTGTTATGGCGAGTTAAATATTAATTGAGTTGTAATGTGATTGTGTATAACTAGAAATGGAATTTAGAGGTTACGTTCTAATAAAAATGTTAAGTTAAGCAATGTATGTTATATGTTTGATGAATTGCTTCAATAAGAAATAAAGTGGGCTTGAATTTGTGATACATATGATATATGCAGGTCTAATTGAACTTGGATTTGGAATCAAAGAATTGTTCTAGTGTGGTGTTATGATTCTACACTAATGTAAGTAGGCTCTTTCTTTTGGCTATATGAAATATTTCATTTGTTTAACTAGGCTTTTGTGTTTTGGTTGGGAATAGTGCATATCTCATATTCTTTATTTTGATATGTATTTGGTTTGGGAGTATATAAATGTTTGGAATAATGTATATCCCTTGGTTTGGAATACTTAATATTTTGTTTATGAGAAGTTTATTTGATTGTTGAGGAATAATGAGAATGATTTATAGAAATGATATTATAACTTATAGAAATTGATAAAGTTGAATATGTATGTATGAAGTATATTGGCATGATTGAATGCAATCATTTGAGATTGAATTGATAATATAAATGAGGATTTCATGAGTATAGATTTTGATGATTTGGATATGAAATTTATGTGTTGTTTTTGAACATGCTATTTTGATTCATCATTATTTTTGAATCATACCTACTTACTGAGTTTCCCAGACTCATGCCTTCTTATTTATTTTTTTAGCTGACAAGATAGGTAAAGAATTCCAACTAGGAGTTGGAACTGGCAAGCATGTTTTGAAGATAATATTTTTGTGACAAGATAATTTGAATTTGGAAATTGTGTATAATTGTATATTTGGTCAAAAGTTCCAAGTGATGTATAATTATATTTCAATTGGGTTTGTATAATTGGCATGGAAATATTTCAATTAAAGTATGATCAAATGTACGATATATCATAGATAGGTACAGTTGATGTTGTATTAGAATGATATGATCCCAATTATGTATACTGCCATCATGATTTGGGCCAATCTTGGGCTATGGGAGTGTGAGTGTGTGTTTTAGAATTTATGTTATTATTTTATTTTATTTGATAAATATTGTGTAGGTTAAACCTTAATATTTTTGGTTAAACTCGGCCAAAATTTTAGCAGAGCACCCCACCCTAAAAGTGGCCAAATCTTAGTGATTTTACATGGAAAAATGTAGCGTTGCGCTCGTCCATATGCCAAACATGCAAATATACTCAATCACACATAATTTGGTAAGAAACCTACTTACCTCTATTTTTCACAAATATGAATTTCTTCCTTTTATGCAACATAACCAATTAATCACCACTTAAAATTCAAGTCTCACACCCTACATTATCATCACAATATAGTTTTAATGATTTACATAATCTCAATATGTAATTTAATACATCTTTCTATTCCATGACTTAACCCAAGCCAAAAATTAGGGTTTTTCACTACCATTTTCAATTCAAGGTCTCTACATTTTAATCCCCTTCTTTTAGGGTTACAATCACTCTCATATCCATGTTCACTAAATTGCAAATTTTTCATATATATAATTTACAAAAGAGCTCCTTATACTTGATTAAATCCTCCTCTAGTGGATGCATTACATCATACAATGTATTCTCATCTATTTCAATTACAATTCTTACCATCATTAACCTAATTAAATGTATTTATTACAATTAATTATTCAAATCATGCCTTATATGATATGTGTAACCTAAACAGCCCATGATTTCTATAATTCCCATTCCAATGCAAGTTCCATGTAAGATTACACATAAACAATGCATATAATATAATTCTCCCTTCTGGTTGCTGTTCACATCTATGGAAAGGAGATGGGTTGCTGCTGCTATTTGGGACATGAAGAGAGGCGGAGAAGAGCTCTAGTGTAACAAGAGAATTAGGTTATGAGTTAATTAAGAAGATAAAAGCTCTATGTGTTAACACCAAATTGTGTAACTCACATAATCTGCCCATTAAACATACCAATATGACCAATTTAGTGATAAATTTTGATATTATATAAATGCACTTTTCATCATATAGACAAACGTATTTCACAAAAAATTAATACCCTACATGAATACTCACATGAAGAAAATATTTAATGGTTTAGATCTTCCAAAAACCTCCCATATCATCTTCAAATAATTTTTCTTTTTGGGACATCCAATTATTGATTTTTTTTACCACTACTATTTGCACACTATTTACCAAATGGGTGAATTTTTCCAACTAATTCATTTTCTTATTTTCGTCCACACACTCATATGTTTACCCTATTTCCTCAATTTGAGTTGTGGGATGAGTCTTACATCATGAGATGATCAATTTAAGCCCAATATTGGATAGTAAAATATATCAACTGCATAACTTTAAATCTCAACCATTAAACACCTTATTCTTCAATACATAATGATTTTATATTAGATTTTAAAATTAATTTTTGTTACAATTTGGATAGTTAAACATATATAATATACTTATATTCATGTATCAATAATTCACTAATCTATAGACATGATTAACATAATTTTCTATAATCAATAGTAATCAAAATTGGGCAACAACTAAATTATCAACTTCTAGTTTTGGACGTTAATATGCTAATTAATACACAATAATCCATGTCCCATATAAACTGAATTTTTTTTGTACAATTAAATCATCAAATTCAACAGCTATATATGCACTTTTAATCACACCTAAATTGGGCAAAATTTTGATCATCAATTAACATTCAGGATTTTCATAAAAATTCAATTTTTAACTAAATACACGTCATTGTAATAAATGTCACTTGTCTCAAATATTTGGCACATATGGTGGCTGATTCATTAAAAGTGGTAAACACAAAAATTATAGACTTTGTTGTTAATTTTCAAATGAATCAAAAATTAGTAAATTCTGATTTCCCATGAAACAATTATAGCCAAAACACTACAATCATCTCCAATTCAAGATGTGTCACTTTTGGGACTCACAAATCAAAATATAAGCTTAATTAGGAAATGTAGTCAACAAAAAAGTTATACTTTTTGAAATTATCTAAAAAATACAAAACAAATCACCTAATTCTGAGTTTGTATGAAGACGTTATGATCAAAATACTAAAACTACTCTAGAAAGGTAAAATCACCAAAAATACCAAAAATCATATTAAATTTCCAATTATTTAGGGCCACCAATTACCAAAAATTTTATTTTAATTGAAATTATACTTACTAAAATTTGGATTGTCATATCACTAAAAAGAATAATTTGTTTGTAATCTGTTTGTTACTTACAATAGACAATCCAACAGACGGTGTGATGAAATGACATCTCCACGATTCATCTGCTACTTACGAAGGACAAACCAGAAGACAACGCAATTTTGTCTGATGAACAGTTGGACAGATACTTCATCTGTCATAAGTAAAAGATGAATAATGATAAAACCAAAACGTTGGTCTCCATTTAGCATTAATGACATCCTTTCCATATTGATAAAAGATAATGCCATTATAGTAATACCTCGACCAAAGCTTATTAAGAATCTGGAAATTATCTTCTCCAAGGTCAGTGTTGTAGGCATTTCAATAGACGATGATTAAGTACAATTTAGAAAATTCAAATGTGCTAATCAAAATGGTCTTTTGTCATTAATGGAGTTCACCTAACACCAACATGTGGAATTCATAAATGAAGCATCATTAGAGCAGGAGGTAGTAAACAAGTATTAAGGAAGTTATTAAAAAATCATCTTGAGAGTATTTATTGATCTGAGCCAAAACATTCTGCTATCTTTTAAGAGTTAAGAACCTTACATTAAAACCTTCCTCAACTTTCTTTTAAGGCTCCTAATAATCTTTTAGGAAGATCATTTACTTCTGCATTCAAACTTCAGAAACCTTCCGTGCTTAATTACAAATACCTGTGCTTCAACTTCTGATATTCATTCATTGTAAATTCCTTGAGCTAGTGGTTAAGACTAGACTCAAGAAGAGTTGTGATTGTCTGAGTACAAACATGAGCTATTTATTCACACTCACTAGAGCTAGAATCTAGAAGAGTGTTGAGGGCATTGTGATTGTGCCCCCTAGAGTTGGAATCTAGAAGAGTGCTGGGAGCACTATGATTATCCTCCTTAGAGCTAAAATCTAGAAGAGTGCCGTGAGTATTGTGTTTATGCTCCCTAGAGCTAAAATCTAGAAGAGTGCTAAGAGCAGTATTATATTTCTATTATTAGGAATAGTGGAACCAAAGACAGTAAAAGAAGAGTGTTCTTGGAAGAGTGTTTACTTAAACCACTATGAAAATCCTTATCCCTTATTTATTTGTGCATTAATTAATTGAGTGATTTGAATTGATTGCTAGAAGGACGATTGATCCTAAAGGGGTAGAGCAATAATTTTAAGTACCCAATTCACTCCTCCCCACTTGGATTTTTGCCTAATCTTGAGGACCAACATATTTCATATACAATAAGCTTAGCAGAGTTTACTTCTATTTTAGATGTCAAAGGATATAATGAAGCTGAAGATTATAAAATGTATCACCTTTAGGTAAATTCTGGCACTTATAGAGTCAGATTTGGAAAATGTGTTCAACATGAAACTTTTAGCCTTTGTTCTTTTCTTTCTAATGTATTAAGAACAAATGATCTTGATTTTGTATGAGAAAGTTATGACATTACACTGTAGTTGTCTCAAGTAGCTAAAACTTAGTTTGAAATTTTACTCTATCAAAACAACATCACTTTGAGGCCTAAAGACTCATAGGAAGAAGTTGATTTAAAAACTATGATAAACATAAAAGATGTATCCCTTCAAATTATCTATCTAGGAAATCAAGAATCATTTAACTCCAAATTTCCTGGACAAAGTTGTGGTCAAAACACTAAAACTACTCTAGATAATATGAAAATTGCATAAAACAACTTGGGATGAAACAAACCATCACATATTATTTGAATTTCCTCCTCATATAATTTCAAGTTGTATATGCTCAAACAATCTTACAAACATTATGATCATGAATGGTGGGAATAATATAAAGATGCAATAATTCATCACATGAGCATAACTTTTAAACATTCACTAAGATTTAAGTTATTTTGTTAATTATTTTAATCTTACAAATTGAAGCTTTAATGATGATTATAGAAGGAATGGCTAGGCATGAAATGCCTATTTAAGACCTTAAACTATGAGGTTTCCCAAACAAGCTTGACTATGCCTTAGGATTGTAATTATATTAAAGATTAGTTATTTTATATATCAATTAAAATTTTTAGAGTGATTTAGTTTAGAAACAATGAATTTAGTTCAACTCAAATCTAAAGCATTAAATGTATATTTCAGGAACATCAAGAATATATAGTAATAAAATGCATCTATTCAATGTACTTATTAATCAAATATATATCAAGTTTGGCCAACTTATCTCTTTTGTCACTTTATTTTTCAATTTCTGCATTTGAGCTCATAAATAATGATGCCAATCTTGACTTTTCATTTCAGTGATTGATCTTCTTTCTTCAGCTTGAGGTTTGTGGATTAAGAAGATGATTTTGATTTCTCATCATTCTTCTTCTTCTATGTGCTCATTTCAAGCTTTTCTTACATACACTTGAGAGATTCTTACACTTTTCTTTCATTAGTAAAATAAAACATATGTGAGCTTTATGTGGCAGTTCAATTAGTGCAACTTCTTTCTATCATGAAATAGTATGCAATTAAGAATCTAGACTGCTTAGCAGAATAAAATACATTTCATTATTTTGAATAGATCATTCATTACTTAAAATATTTGCTTCTTATATGAATGTTTTGCTTTTTCCTGGTCGTCTCTAGAGTATTTTTTATGTTTTAATTTTGCATCATGAATTTCATTTATTTTAAGTTGTCATAATCTATGTTAAACCTTAAAGTTCTGTTCATGTGCACATGAAGCTATATTAGAGATAAATGAATAAAGATGATAGAATATAAAGCCATTTGAGTTTGAAAATCATACCTATACTTACCTTTCCTGATCAGCCTTAGATTCCTGCAATTTTATCTTTTTCACCCATTGTCTGAGAACCATTTTTCCTTTGGTGGAGCTTGATTAATCTTCTTTTCTTCATCTTCTTTCTTTAGCTCAATGCTTCCGACTGAGAGCTGATCATTTGTGCTTTTAAAGAAGAGACACTTCTTCTTCTTCTTTTTCTCTTTCTCTTCTTTAGGTTGCTCCCCCTCAACCCATAAGTCTTTCTCTATTAGAGGTTGCTCCTCCTTTTCTTCTACTTGGTTTCCTACAATAAAATCAATCTCAAACAATAGTATTAGTTTCATTTGAGTGCAAATCAGCTTGGCTCACTTCTTCTTCTTTTAAGGATTGTTCCTCCTCAAGTAGTGCTTCTATAATTTCTTCTTCTTTTTGTTGCTCTTCTTTGCATTTGTAACTCCTCACACACTCACCCTATGTGTTTTTATCTCACAATACCGGGGCTGATATGGGATGCTAATATTTTTCTACCAACTCCTCAATTCTAGGCAAACTCTGCCAAAAATCCAGTAGATTCTACCCTGAATTATCAAGGTCTACACTTGGAGTACATACTTTTAATATATAAAACTAAATTTAACAATCACAAAATAGTTAAGATTAACAACAACTCACACCCATACCCTTAGCTCTGTCCCAAGACCAAAACCGATCATGATGGCAATCACACTGCTAAAATTATAATTATATCACTATGACATACCCATGCTACATAATATACATCATTCTAATCTTATTATAAAAATTTAATTTAACTTTTAATTTATAAGAATATAACATGAAGGGATTCCAATCCCAATTTACCATTTCATAATCAAAATATTTTCAAATCTGGATTATCAGTCCCAATCCATAGTTGAGATTCTTCACCTATCCTATTAGCTAAAAAAATAGAATAAGAAGGCATGAATTCGGGTAACTCAGTAAGTAAGCAGAAATAATAGAAAATAATGATTAAACTTAAGTTACATCTAACCAAGAACATGAATTAACTATAACATGTAATCACATCGTCAACATACTCGTGAGGTATTTAGCCCTAGTAATTCAATAACTCAAACAAGCGTAATCATGTAATACTTCCATGAGACTCAAGTCTCATTTTCTAATCCAATGGTCCATGCCATTCAAGCATATAACACCACACCCATGCCATTTAGGCATGACATATTAGTTCTAGTATGCCATTCATGCATAGTATCTATAACACCTATGGAGTTGAAATTTGGGGAAAATTCTTTGCGTTTCAGTAAAGTAAAGAATTGAAGTCATAAACAGAGATTTATAAAGAAATTTGTTATGAAAAATTGAATTGAATAAAGAGAATGACTTCATTAGTAGTTCTAAGTGAAATTGACTCAAGTAGTGATTTTAAGTTATGTATATGACTTTAGCAACTAATGAAGCATGCTAATTAGGCATAATGTGACATGTATGAGATTTTAAATTGAACTTTAGAGACAATCTTTCAATTTTGAATCATTGAGTTGAATGTATGGCAAAAAGAACTAAAATGGTGAATTTGGGAAAAAAGTATATATATGATCAATGTAAATGGCCTAAGATAATTATTATGTGTAGTGTAATGTGTGTGAAACATTAGCTTGAGATTTTGATGTAATGTGGAATAAAAATAGCATATAGAGTTATGACAAAAAATTTAGTTAAAATGAACTCAATAGGTGATTTTTGGCAACTAACATCAAATGAGATGGAAAATAGCATGTACATATTTTTTTTTAGGTATGTTATGTGTGGGGAATCTTGGTTTAATATTTGGATGTATTTTAGAAAGAAAATGACATGTGAAGTCATTATAGCACAAAAATTCAAAGAAATTCGGTTAAAAACAATTGAATGAGTAATTTTTAGAAATTGATTTCAAAGAAAGTGGTAAATATCATAAAGTCTTATTTCATGTATCATAAACAAGTCTTATTTCATGTATGGGATGTATGAGAAGTGATTATTGAGAGATTTGAAGTATTTTATGTAAAATGGGGACTATGGTGATTTTTTATAAGTGTAAATGTTAAATTTGGAAAAAAGGGTTCATTGTGATTGAATTTGGACATAGATAATGGATTAATTTGAAAGAGTGTTTAACATGAAAGTTACAGACCATGGAATTTTCTTTTTAATTCAATAAAAATCACTCAATTTGGATATGGTCTGAGGAAGTTATGGACAAAATAAGAAAACATCTCTGAACGGGCAGAAGGTTAATGTCGCGACACAGGGATTCAATGTCGCGACACCTATCTCGCAACACAAGAAGTCTATGTCACAACATTGGGTAGTTAATGAAGTTTGTGTTGTAACACAAGTTTCCTAAGTCATTACACTAACTCTGTGGCACACCGGAGCACAAAATAATGTGACGTTTTAAAGCCCTAAACCTATTTTAATTTCATTTCTTCATTCCATTTTTGCTATTTTACACCCCAACCCATACCCTAACTCTGTTATGCTTAAATTCATGCCATTTTTACTAGAAAATAGCCTTGTCTAAATGGAAAATCACTTGATCTCCAATTTGAACCTCAGTTTAAGTTATTTCAATCATAGAAATGGTAGAAATGTCAAATTTCTATGAAATGGAAGGTGCAACATGGAGCTGGGAGCTTTATTATTCATTTAGGGAGGATGGCTATACATATGAGTGATGGTAAGCCCAATCTCCAAATCGAATCTCTAATTTTTGATTTTTAGGATTTGGAGAAATGATGAATTTTTGGGCTTAAATCAATGTATATGATTATAAATTCATGAGGAAATGATTTGATAAAGTGATTGTCATGATTTGGCATGAGAAATTTTAAATTATGCAAAGTATGGTTTTGATAAATAGTGAAATTTAGAAATTTTGTGACTTTGCTAAAATTATCATAAGATAAATGATTAAATGCGTAATTATGATATTTTAAGACATGTGTGGATCAATTTGGGCTAGTGGAAATGAAATTTGAGCTATACTCTAAGTAAGCGTTAAAGAAGATGTATGTGTTTGGGCCATGTAAGCCACTAATTGATGATATTAAACATCTAATGAGATTGTTACGGAAGTCAATCATATGCTAGTTATATTGTATGATGATTACATATGATTAGGAGTGAGATTCCTTAAGAAACTTTGTTGAATATGTTAAATTTTGACTGATCTTATATAATATGGATATGAGTAGCCTATATGGCTTTGTTGTGGTAAAAGAAGTTATAATGTTTATGCTAAAAAAATGATGATAAATATCAAATTACATCCTTGAGAAATATGGGTTCAGATAAAAATCATATTCATTAGTTTAGAAGAAATTAGTTTGAGCTATATTGATAATGAATGAGATTTTACCTTGTACAGGATGATTTGAGAAGGATGAAAAGGTGTCAAGCTAGAGAAATCATTTGGAAGTATGACAAGGTAAGTAGGCATTTATTTTTATCGAATGGATTGGGATTATGTATATCGCATTTGTTTGAAATTCGGGCATGTTATGTTTTGATTGGGGATAGTGCACATCCCATGTTTGATCAAAATTGATGTTGTTTAGTTGTAAGGGATAATGGGTATCCCTTAGATTAGAATAATTGATGTTTGATTTAGTATGGATGTTTAATGAGAGGGATAAAGAAGATCCCTTTGTTGTATGTTGAATTTGAAGATTGGTTCAACATGCGTTTGATTAATTGAGTGAAAATAACATGGATTTCTTTATGTGTATTCATTGTTGGATATCAATTGTTTGATATTACATGAATTATTTATGGATTAATTGTTATTTGTTACATTTGTCTACTTATTGAGTTATCCAGATTCATGCCTTCTTGTTTAAATTTTTAGCTGGCAGGTTAAGTGAAGAACCCCAACTATGGATTGGGACTTGGTAGCAACAATGAAGACAATTTCATGTGGACATGTTAAAATTTGGATTAGAATCCTGTTGTATGTGTATGATTGTATTTAATAAATTTAATTCATCTACAATAGTAATTAATTGATTTTAATTAAGGTGTATTTGATATTGAAGAAACTAAATTAATATATTATTAGTAGTGGCATGCATAAATGATTTAATTATCAATTTATTAATGGATTTTAAGGATATAGATTGCCATCATGATTCTATCCAAATCATGGGCTATGGGTGAGTGGGTGTATATGTTTAGAATTTATATTATTGCTTTATTATATTTGATAAATAATTGTATAGGTTAAACCCTAAGAAATTAGGGGATACTCTGTCTTTTTTTCTAAAGAAAATAGTTGAGTTCCAAAATGAAACTCGAGCACCCACCCTAAAAGTGGGCAATTCGAGATGAAATACAGTGTAAAATGATAAGTTGCACCTTGGAAGGTGGGGTATTACATAATGGTATCAGTGCCTAAGAACCTATCTATGTGATAAGTTTGAGTTAAGAAGGGAGCCTAGAACCATGATGGCATTGGATTTTGGAAGAAATAGAAAATGACATGTCAATAAGAGTATATGAACTTTTGAAAAATATGGAAGAATATAGAAATGAAAGAAAAATGTCATTTGGATGTTAAAGGCATGAGTATGGGTATAAAGACACTTTGAATTTTGGTATAAATGTTATTTGATATAAATGTTATCAAAATAAATGGTTATGGTAGTATTGATGATTTTGAAATGAAAGGAATATGGAAATACAATGATGATCAAAATATGGTTGGATTCAGTATTTGATTAAGATGAAATGACAAAAATTTGTTATGATCAGAGTAGCATAGCGGAAGCATGGTGATACTTATATGCATCTCAATTACATGTTTGAAAGATGAAACTGTAAAGTCTCATGAATTTGAATTTGGTTTTGTATGTTTAATCTATTGTGATGGAATCATTGGATTCCTTTAGTTAAATTGGTTATGTGAACTTTGTTGGCTATTTGATTACTTTGATTAGATGTGGTATGCAATTGCATGAGCCCCAGATGTGTATCTGGATAATGGCATGATACATGTTGATATATGTATTTAAGTCAGAACTAAAAGAACTTTACAATGTATATTTGGAATTGGAGAATTCTTAATAGATTTTTGATGGTATGACGGGTATGTTTAAACATGATTGAATAACTTTGTTTGGGACTATGTTGATGTGAATAAATTAGCATATATGTGGATGAATTAAGTTGTTTTGACCAATAATATGATAGATGAACTGTGTTTTTCTACCCTCCCAAGAGTTGACATTGGATTTGAGTTATGGGTTTAAGTTGTTTTGGTTGTTATAATTGAGAAATTTTGAATACATAAACTATGATAAGTATGACCAAACTTTGTGAAATATGATGTATTATATGAATTAAGGGAATGTTTGGATAGACGGATCGTAATCGACATTTAATAGATGTATATACATGGGCTTGATAATTTAATTTAGTAAGAAAGTGAGATTTGTAATTGAATTAAGATTTGAAGGCATTCTTAGACTAGGAATATGTTCTAGACTAACACTCAAATGCATGCTTGGATTTGTATATTGGTGAGAATACCCTTGTCATGGATACCATTTTGAATAAGTTTTGTAACAAATGAAACTTGGTATGTGTACAATATGAAATTATGTGATATGCCCTATAAAGCATTTGGGTTTGTGCAATGATAGGATAATCAAAGTTTGGTATGGTGTCGAGATGACATGAAGATATGGATTGATTGGTTTGGATTTGGTTATTTGATTAGTTCTTGGATCGAGTTGGCCATTAGTTATTTGATCAAGTTTTATCTATTTGTCAATTTGACATTAGTTATTTGATTGAGGCTTGGATACATGACTGAGGTTTATGCTTAAATTTGGAAGCCTCTTGGATTAGATTGATATGTATTTGAGATATGGATGCCTACTAGAATATGATGATTGTATATTTGGGTTGGATGCCTATCGGGTTGGCTACTTTGGATGTTTGGGATCTCATCCATGATAGGGCTTTGTTTGTTGATGCTGTTTTCATGGCGAAAAGGCCTAATTAGCCTATCTTATGTAGACTCCTTTGCTTATTTCCTGAGTGTGGATGGAGAACTTGTAGCTCCTTGATTGCAATGACGGTGAGATACAATGGGGTTATAGATCTTGCAACATTTGTAGCCGGATTGTAGGGACAAATCAGAATACACCTAGTTGTAAGAGAGTTGAGTCCACTTGGTTTGATAGTGGTTGCCACTTAATTGTGGTTTAGACCACTTGGTTTGATTGTGGTTGCCACTTGATTGTTGTTTAGACCACTTGGTTTGATTGTGGTTGTCACTTGATTGTGGTTTAGACCACTTTATTTGTGGCTAAGTCCACCTTGATGTAGCCTCCCAAGCAGGGTATTGGTTGGTGGTAGGCGAATTATGATGATTGATTGGGTATTGTGATTGGAAATAATTTGAGGAAGAAATTTTGATGACCATGTGAATAGAAGGTAGGAATATAGAACCTAAGGATGAGACGGTTCTCATTTTGAGATGTTTTGTCTACCATAGTTATGGTATTTGTTGAAATTGTAATTGAGTAATTGAATACAATATGAAGGTGGTGTAAATTAGGAACAAAAAAACATAATTCTCATTATTAAAGTGATATTGGGATCTATATAACATCATGAGAGTGACATAGGGAAGCGTGGTGAAAAAAGGATAGTACATGATTTGGTTTTCTTGAAGTATAATTCGGTATTATGCTACAATTTGGTGTGGTGATACTATTAGTGTTAATGTGACGAAATTAGCACTTGAGTTCATTGGACAGTGCATTGGGTATATGTTATTATGATCAGATTATATAAAAGGGAGTCATAACTTGCATGGAGTATCTTATGAATAAGGATTTGCAATTCTATGTAAATTGTAAATTGAGATAGTAATAATGAAAATTACTTGCTTTTGAAAGTTTTGGGGATGAAAATTTTTGTAAGGGGAGTAGTATGTAACACCTGTGGTGTTAAATTTTGTGAAAAATTCTTTGCATTTCAATAAAGTGAAGAATTAAAGTGATAAATGGTGATTTATAAAAAAAAATGTTATTAAAAACTGAATTGAACATAGAGAATAACTTCATCAGTAGTTTTGAGTGAAATTGACCCAAGTAGTGATTTTGAGTTAAGTCATGTATATGACTTTAGCAACTAATGAAGTATGCTTATTAGGCATAATGTGACATGTATGAGGCTTTAAATTGAAATTTAGAGGCAATCTTTCAATTTTGAATCATTGAGTTGAATGTTTTGCAAAAGGAACTGAAATGGTGAATTTGGGAAAAAGTATATCTATGATCAATGTAAATGGCCTAAGATAGTTATTATATGTAGTGTAATGTGTGTGAAACATTAGCTTGAGTTTTGGATGTAACTTGGAATAAAAATAGAATATGGAGTTACTTATGACAAAAAATTCAGTTCAAATGAACTTACTAGGTGATTTTTGGCAACTGACCTCAAATGAGATGGAAAATAATATGAACATATTTTGTTTTAATATGTGATGTGTGGGGAATCTTGGCATAAGATTTGGATGCATTTTAGAATGAAAATGGCATGTGAAATTATTATAGTATAAAAATTCAGAGAAGTTTGGTTAAAAACAACTGAATGAGTGATTTTAGAAATGACTTCAAATAAAGTGGTAAATAGAAAAAGCAAGTCTTATTTCATGTATGTGATGTGTGAGAAGTGATTATTGAGAGATTTGAAGTGTTTTATATAAAATGGGGACTATAGTGATTTTTCATAAGTGTAAATGTTGAATTTGGAAAAAGGTTTCGTTATGATTGAATTTGGACATAGATAATGGACTAATTTGAAAGAGTATTTAACATGAAAGTTGTAGATCATAGAATTATCTTTCCAATGCAACAAATATCACTTAAGTTGGATATGGTCTGAAAAAATAAGGGATGAAATACAAAAATATCTCTGAACAGGCAGTAGGTTAATGTCGCGACATAAGGATTCAGTATCACGACACCTATGTCGTGACACAGGAAATCTATGTCATGATAATGAGTAGTTAGCGAAGTTTGTGTCACGACATAGGTTTCCTATGTCATGACACTGACTCTGTAGCACACCATAGCACTGAAAAATACGATGTTTTAAAGCCCTAAACCTATTTTAATTTCATTTCTTTGTTCCATTTTTGCTGTTTTACCCTATCTCCATTATGCTCGAATTCATGCCATTTTTACTAGAAAATAGCCTTATCTAAATGGAAAATCACTTGATCTCCCAGTTGAACCTGAGTTTAAGCTATTTCAACTGTGGGAAATGGTAGAAATGTCAAATTTCCATGAAATAGAAGGTGCAACATGAAGCTAGGAGCTTGGTTATTCATTTGGGGAGGACGGCTACACTTGTGAGCGATGGTAAGCCCAATCTTCAAATTGAATCTCCAATTTTTTATTTTTAGGGTTTAGAGAAATGGTGAATTTTGGGGCTTAAATTGATGTATACAATTATAAATTCATGGGGGAATGATTTGATAAAGTGATTATCATGATTTGGCATGAGAAGTTGTAAATTATGCAAAGCTAGGGTTTTCAAGAATAGTGAAATTTGGGAATTTTTTGATTTTGCTAAAATTATCGTAATATAAATGATTAAATGCATAATTATGAATTTTAAGACATGTGTGGGTCAATTTGGGCTAGTGGAAATGAAATTTGAGCTATTCCCTTAATAAGGGTTAAAGAAGATGTAGGTGTTTGGGCCATGTAAGCCACTAATTGATTATATTAAATGTCTAATGAGATTGTTACGGAAGTCAATCATATGCTAGTTATATTGTATGATGATCACGTATGATTAGGAGTGAGATTCCTTAAGAAACTTTGTTGAATATGTTAATTGACTGATCTTATATAATATGGATATGATTAGCCTATATGGCTTTATTGTGGTAAGAGAATTTAGAATGTTTATGTTGAAAAAATGATGATAAATATAAAATTATGCCCTTGAGAAATATGGGTTCAGACATAAATCATATTTATTAGTTTAGAAGAAATCAGTTTGAGATATATCGATAATGAATTAGATTTTACCCTGTACAAGATGATTTGAGAAGGATGAAAAGGTTTTGAGTTGGAGAAATGGTTTGAAAGTATGACAAGGTAAGTAGGCTTTTGTTTTTATTGAATAGATAGGAATAATGTATATCCCGTTTGTTTGAAATTTGGGCATGTTATGTTTTGATTTGGGATAGTGGACATCCCTTGTTTGATCAAAATTGATGTTGTTTAGTTGTAAGGGATAATGGGTATGCCTTAGATTAGAATAATTGATGTTTGATTTAGTATGGATGTTTAATGAGAGGGATAAAGAAGATCCCTTTTGTTGTATATTTAATTTGAAGATTGGTTCAATATGAGTTTGATTAATTGAGTGAAAGTAACATGGATTTCTTTATGTGCTATTCATTATTGGATATCGATTGTTTGATATGAAAAGAATTATTTAAGGATTAATTGTTGTTTGTTACATTTGTCAACTTACTAAATTGCCCGGATTCACGACTTCTTATTTAAATTTTTAGCTAATAGGTCAAGTGAAGAACTTCAACTATGGATTGGCACTTGGTAGCAACAGTGAAGACAATTTCATGTGGACATGTTAAACTTTGGATTAGAATCCTGTTGCATGTGTATGACTGTATTTAATAAATTTAATTGATGTACAATAGTTATTAATAGATTTTAATTGAGGTGTATTTAGTATTGAAGAAACTAAATTAATATATTATTAGTAGTGGCATGTATAAATGATTTAATTATCAGTTTGTTATGGATTTTAAGGATGTAGATTACCATCATGATTCTACCTAGATCTTGGGCTATGGGTGAGTGGGTGTATATGTTTAGAATTTATATTATTGCTTTATTATATTTGATAAATAATTGTATAGGTTAAACCCTAATAAATTAGGGGATACTCTATCTTCTTTTCTGACGAAAATAGTTGAGTTTCAAAATGGAACTCGAGCACCCCACCCTAAAAGTGGGCAATTTGAGGTGAAATACAGTGTAAAATGATAAGTCGCACCTTAGAAGGCAGGGCATTACAGTATCCTATGTCATCCACATTATATCATTGCACACAAATACCACACATCATATTAAAACTATGCTATACAGGCTTAACTTTACAACTATACCGTTCAGGCACTATACAACATCATGATATCAATTCTGGGCCATTCAACCCATCTTACGTCACAATTTTGCCATATAGGTACATCATACAAATCTCATATATTTTGCTATACCATTCAGGCACAGTATTTCATCATTCTGGCAATTACATATCATGGAATGACTCAACATTCCATTAATGAGTATATTCAATCAATATAGCCTATAACATCACCATCATAGGATATACTCATCCCATCTATTCTTTTCAGCATAGACTTGGGATATTTTCTATCCCCATTCATTTAGAAGACATCTATACATATGAATAAACAAGCTACGATATATCCTCTATCCCCATTAATTATCAACTCACATCTTTACATATTATCATAATTATCATCAACGGAATACCATTTATTTCAATTCCAAGGAATTCTTACTGTCTCTATCATTCATAATTTCATCAAAACCAATTGAACATCAATCTTTAACTAAATATGGGATAACCATTATCCCTCAACCAAAACATACATGCCCAAAAACAACCAACAGGATATTTCGTATCTCCATCCATGCATTCAATAAATGGAGCCTACTTACCTTAAGAAATTTTCATTTCACCATCCTTCAAGTTCATAACTTAGCTTCCATAATTGGTTGAATAACCCTACACTTGTAACACATACAATACTATTCAATTTATATATGTTTCTCATTGAGGCAATTCATCAAATGTATAATAGGCATCATTTACATTCTAATCTTTTAATAAGATGTTTTTAAGGGATTTCATTCCCAACTACATATAATCAACCCACAACATAATTAACATAAATTTCACTATAACTACATGCTAATCAAGCTTCTAAACCAAATAAATTAGGGCATAATCACATTTTTATACAAAACTCTAAATCCCTATTCATGCAAGTTACTGTTTACGGATGGGGGTTATGCAAAAATCACAATTCCCAAATTTAAATCATGCCAAAACATTATAGATCAAGTATTAATCATGTTTTCCCATCAAATTTCACACATAATTCATGGATTCTCCCCCCAAATACTGTTCATAGATTTGCTATAAACCCTAGCGAATAGAATACATAAGATCAATGAGAGAAATTGAGATTTACCTCAAGATTCATGCATAATCTTCAGTTTCCATCTGTTTCCCACTCCAAATCTTCAAAGATCAGCCACACATCACTTCCAATATGATTTTTAGCCCATAAACCTCACTCAAATAGCTATAAAGGGAATTTTAATCCATAATTTTAAGGTTTCTCATGGAAAAAAAAGAGTTTCCATGTTTAAATCTCAAGAAAATGGCTCAAGGGTCATGGGTTTTTGTGGCTAGGGCAGGGGAAACAGAGGAGGAAGCAAAAGGGGGAGGAAACTTTTATGTTTATTACTTTTTCTAATTCTATCCCAAAATATGATTAATTTAGACTCAAACTGACACCACATGTTTTAACCCAATTTATAGCTCTAGAGACAACCAAAGTATTTCAACTACAATTTTCTCATATCATATCCAATTCATATGATTATTAATTCATTGAAAGCTAAATTTAAAGTTTTATAACTTTCATGTTGGAAACTTTTTCTAAATAATCCATAAAATATTACAAAATTGGGTACAAGTTGCACCTATACAGTTTTCAGCTTCATGTTCTCATACAGTTGTGCTCAAAATATAAATAAAATTCAAGTTTTTTTTGTCATTCTTTTCCTTTTCCTTAGTCATTGATGAGCTCATAATATACCATGTTTAATGTTTAAATTTATATTTAGTGTAATTTTATTTGACATGATTTTAGTGGTTCATAACTACATTTGATGAAATATTACACTTAATGAAGTTATTTGGTTTTTTAGGTAACACATCATGTCAAAAGGAAGTTGAATGTGAAGTAGCACCACTTTGATTCCATTTTTAGTACCAATGTAGAATGATAAAGGACAAGTGGTCAACATAAAAGTTTAAGCTCTTAGATTTATCTTTGTAATAAATTAATAATCATCTAATTTAGAGATCGTATGAGGAAGTTAGGTATGAAATAGTGAACAACTCTATGAGTGGACAGCAAGTTGGAGCCACTAGCACCATTTTGAGGCACTTTTCCATAAATTTATAGGCATATTCATATGATGTAATCAATATGAAGTTGTAGATCTTGAAGTTATCTGACCAATGCAAAAACAATCATGTGATTCCGAGTTCATATGAGAAAATTATGGTCAAAATAATTAAAGCATCTCTTGTGGAAAGCAAACTAGAGCTACTAGTGCCCAACTCTGCCTAGCCACTACCCACTGGACAATAATGTGGTGTTGATAGTTCCCATTTGGAGCCGGTGGTGCCAGTGACAGGTCAAGAATTGTTGTATTTTGTTATTTTATGATTTTTACACAATTTTCCTTGTTTTAGAAAGACTTTTTGGGAAGTTTTTTGAGGGATGTTTTGGAGGATTCTTTTGGAGGGCTTTTGGAAAGGTGTTTCTAGGGTTTCTTTGAGGATACTCTTAGGAGATTTTGTTGAGTAATGAAGGAGTATTCAAGGAGAGTGAAGGCAATTCAAGAAGGCTAATTGCAGTATCTTAATCATCATGAAGAGAGTTTCTTTTAATTTCTTCATGAACTAATCTCTTCTTTCTAGGGTGAAGATGTAGCCCTTTTTGATGAACCTTATTAATTCTATTATTGATTATTTAATGCAAGTTTGTGTTTTATTCATGGATTTTGTTTCAATCTTTTGATTTATGTGATTGCTTGATCACCAGTTTCATAAATCTTATTGATTATCCATGCATGGTTAAGTCGCACACCTAAAGCACAACCATGAGCTTCCTTGAATGAGAAAAGTAGAAGGTCAACCATTCTACTTAGTTCATAGTTCTTAATTATAATGGATTTTCACCTCAATTATGTTACACACATAGGTAGTTGGAACGAGTGAAAGCGCTTTATTTAAACCCACACACCAAATGGTAATAATCATGTCATAAAAAGAATGAACCCAAGCAAGCATTGAATCCAATATCCAAATAGCAAGATGAGTCATTAAGTTGTGAAACTGAACCCTAGACCTTTGCCACTTGCAACCTATCCTATATCATTCTATAGCTCCAGATTTCTAATTATTTTCTTAGTTTATTATTCTTATTAGTTCAAACCAGCAATCCATCTTTTCAAAGTTAATTTTAGTTAGTAACTTAATTTAATTAAATTAGTTGACCATTCTCTGTGGGATTAACCCTTGCTCATGCACAGTATATATCTATACACTCATGCACTTGTGAGGTATTGAACCATCACATTTTTGGCACCGTTGCTGGGGAACAATTTTCAATTGATTTAATTACATTTAGTTATAATTTTTTTCTTTGTTGTAGGTTTATTATGTATAGGATTGTTAATTGTTTCCTTTTTTCTTTTTGTTGAGCTATGATTGTAAGGAAGAAGAATAGATGGGAGAATACATGGAGAACCAAGTGGCTCAACAAGCATAGCAATTGATGAAATAGTTTGCACGCCTTATCATTGGATTATCGCCTTCATGCATTATTTTGAATGACAATGCTAGGAAATATGAATTAAAGCACATACACTTTGACATACTTCCTTCCTTTTATGGTTTTGCTGTAGAAGATCCTTTAACATTCATTCATGATTTTTATGCAACTATCCAAACTTTTCCTTTGCAGGGTTTAACTAAGGATCAACTACGCATGAGATGCTTTCCTCACACCTTGAAGGATGCAGCAAAAACCTATTTTATGACATTGGTTCCTAGTTCACTTACTACTTGGGATGCAGTTTACAATAAGTTCATTGGTAAATTATATTCTCATGCTAAAACTGCATAACTAAGAGGTAAGATAGCAACTTTTGCTCAATTGGAAGGTGAGGCATTTTACGAAGCTTGGTAAAGATTTAAAATGCTACTGATTCAATGCCCTCACCATTGTATTCCTTTAGAGTTTTTAACTCAATTTTTCCATGCTAGATTAACACAACCATGTTAAGCTATGGTTGACAATGTTGTAGGTGGAGCCATGGGAGAAAAGATCCCGGAGGAGGCATATGAACTATATGAGATGCTTGGATAAAACTCCCAACAGAAAAGTGTTAGAGGTAGGTCTAGAGAAATGCATGAAGTGAACTCTAACACTAAACTTTCTATGAAGGTTTCAGAGCTTCCCAAGCAGATGAAGATGATGCGCGTCATGTTGATGAACCAGAAACAACCCATTCCTACTAAGGCATGTTCTATTTGTTGTATTTTTGGTCACTCATACAATGTTTGTCCTTCTAGGCAAGGTTTTTCTAATCTTTTAGGACAAGCCAATGCCATGAACTTCTACAACTAGCAACATTGTGATGATCCATATCCTAGTTGTAGAAGTCCTCTCAATTTTTCATGGTTTAACAATCAAAATCAAATTCAAGCTGGAACTTATTTTCAACCAAAGAAGCCTACTCTTGAAGAAATGGTGCAAAGTTTTATCCAAGCAATTGAATCAAGATTCCAGAACATAGAGGCATCCATGAAGATGATGGAGACTGATTGGAGGGGAAAATTATGACCAGGCAGCGTGCAAAACCCACTGCCTGGTTGCATAGTCGTGGTGAGGCAGCATCAACGTGTTCTAGCCACACGCCCGGACACGTTGCGTCAACGGCGGCGAGCAGACGATGCGCGATGGCCGTCCGTCTACTGATGTGGCGCGCGGCTGCTGACGTGGCGTGCGTCCGCTGATGTGACACGCGACTGCTGACGTGGCGTGTGGCTGGGAGCACAATTCCAAAATTACCAAAATGTCCCCGTTGGTGGAGCAGGGGGCATATCTTCAAAAAATTACCAAAATGCCCCCGCTGGTGGAGCAGGGGGCATATCTTCAAGAAATTACCAAAATGCCCCGTTGGTGGAGCAGGGGGCATATTTTCTAAATGCCCAAAATACCCCCGTTGGTGGAGCAGGGACATATTTTCTAAATACCCAAGATGCCCCTACGTTGGAGCTGGAATCCCTAAACTACCCCACAGGTCCTAAAACCTATAAATACCCCCCTTATTCCTCCTTAGAGGGGACTTTTTTGCAAGGCATTTGGGGCGAGCTCTGGAGCTTCAAGGACCTTCAAGAGGCAGGTGCCTCACTTGACACCAGTGGCCTTTGGCCACTGGTAATCCATCTGACACCTGAGG
>JAYJMB010056006.1:0-27687 GCA_036873735.1 Pouteria campechiana | reverse complement strand
GAATAAGTAAAACAGATTGCACAACACACAGCACAAGATTTTTATAGTGTTTTAGCCCTTTCTAAGTTCCTACTCCTCTTTCTCTAAGTCAGTCTCCTCTACTAAAATCAGGTTCCACTAATACCTTGATCAACCTAATCAAATACATGTTGGTTTTACAATAAGCTCACCAACCAACTTATTGGTTTTTTAAGTTAACCAGAAACTTTCAAAATTTGTTGGCATTCAAAGCTCACCAACCAACTTATACCCTTTGAGAGAGTAAAAGATTCAAACTCCTTGATTGAGAAGCGATTTAGACTTTCAGAGCTTCTGATAGATATGTAGCTATTAGAGTTGAACTTTGAAAGAAGATTTTAAATGCTTTTCATATTGTTAGCAATGATTAGTGATATTCAAGAGTTAGTTTTTTTTTCTTTTGAATCTCTCTTTTATAGGTTAAGAGAGATTTTTTCGTTGCTGACTTTAGCAAACATTCAAACATTCAAAAATATTTTTTTTTTACCTTATGTTATGTTTGACGTCTAACTTTGCTGCATTTTGGTATCGGTCTACTACTCTATCGCTGATTTTTCTCAATGTTCACTTTCGTCACAGGTTCTGAAGTTGCTTCTTTAGTTACTTCGAAGAGACAAGTGAATAGCTAATGTCTTGAATGATTTCGTATGACTTCTTTTAATGCTTTAGAAAGATGACTCCAAAGTATTATTTAATATCTCTGAAGCTTATTCATTGTTTCCAAAGTGAGGCTTTGAGTACTCCGAAGCAGGTCTATTTACTTTAAAGCTTATTTGATTTTACTCTGAAGTGTAACTCTAAGTTCTTTGAAGCACATCTGTTTACTCTAAAGCATAGCTGATTAACTCTAAAGCTTGTCCTATTATTTTTGAAGTGTACTGTGACAACTCAAAAACTTCTATAACTACTCTGAAGCATACTTGACGATTCCGAAGCTTTCTTGATTATTCTGAAGTACGTTTTGACTTGTTCAAAGCATTAAAAAGGACTCCAAAGTGTGCTTGTGACTACTCTGAAACATGCCATGAGTATTCCGAAGCTTATCTTGGGCTTTCTCCAAAGCTTTCCAATTATCGCTAAAGCTTACTGTTAACTCTCTGAAGATCATTGTGACAACTCCAAAGCAATTCAATTTGCTCTAAAATGTGTTGAGATTACTCTGAAGATGCTTTTATTTTATTGTACACATTAATTATCCTTTTGACCTGCTAATGCATGTTTAATTGTGTATCATTACCAAGATAGATAATTAAGTATGCATCAATATATTTTTCATTTCATGTGTTGCACAAATAGAAGCTTAACCATAATTTTAGAAAACAATCATGGCATCATCAATGTTTTCAACAAATCAAGTGAAAGAAAGAATGATCAATCTAAGGAGTCCATTCGAGTTCATTTTCTTAAGAAGCATATAAAACAATTAAAAAAAGAACTATTTTATGCTAGAGGATCCAACCGTAATGCTAATCATCTACTGCCAAAATGATGTGTAGCATATGAGAAGGTCATGGATCGCATGAAGAAGCTTGAAGAAGAATTGGCAGAGGCTAATCAGCATATTGAGGAGTTGGAGGCTGTTGTAGATGTTCTTGCTAATTAGTAAAAAAATGTTTTCAATAATGATGTTATTATGAATATTTTGTTTAATGAATTGTGCATTTTATGCACTTGGATCTAGATTGCCTAATTCTCTTCTTATCATGTTTAACCTTTTTTTTATAATGGTTTTGTGAAGATATCTACTAGCTGATTTTCTATTGGGATAAATTCTATGCTAATGTTGTCATTTTAAACATGGTCCCTAATAAAATGATGCCTGATTTCTATATGCTTAGTTCTAGAATGTAGAACTGGATTCTTGGTCAGATTTACAGCACTAGTGCTATCACATCTGATAGGAATATCAACAAAGTTAAGTCCAAAGTCTTTTAGTTATTTTTTCATCCATAAGTTCTGTACACAACAACTACCTACTGCCACATATTCAGCCTTAGTAGTTGATAATGCAACTGATGTTTGTTTCTTAAAAAATCATGAGATAATCATGCTTCATAGAAATTGGCAAGATCCTGAGGTAATCTTTCTATCTACTTTATATCCAGCAAAATCTGCATCTGAGTAACCTATTAAATTAAAATCTGAACCTTTTCGATACCAAAATCCAAGATTAGGTATATCTAAAAGATATGTAAATATTCTTTTTATAGCAATATAATGTGACTATTTTGGTTCTAATTGGAATCTAGCATACATACATACCTTAAACATTATGTTAGGTCTACTAGCAGTCAAATATAGCAGAGAACCTATCATGCTTCTATAACATTTTTAACAGATAGACTTACCTCTTTCATCTTTGTCCATTTTTATTGTTGTGCTCATTAGCGTCCCATACCTTTTTCCATCTTCGATATTAAATTTCTTTAGCAGTTCTTTTGTGTATGTGGCTTGGTGAATGAAGATTCCTTCTTTCATTTGCTTAATTTGTAGTCCCAAGAAGAAGTTGAGTTCACCCATCAAGCTTATTTCAAATTCTCCCTGCATTATCTTGGAAAAATCTTTGCAAAGATTTTTATTAGTTGTGCCAAATACTATATCATCAATGTATAGTTAAACTATTAGAATATCTTTCGTTACATGCTTAATGAAGAGTGTAGTATCAACTTTGCCTCTTGAAAAACCTTTTTCAATGAGAAATTTGTTTAACCTATCATACTAGGCTCTAGGAGCTTATTTTAAACCATAGAGGGCTTTTTTAAGTTTGAATACATGATTTGGGTTATGAGGATCTTCAAACCTAGGTGGTTGTTCTACATAGACCTCTTCATTAATAAATCCATTTAAGAATGCACTCTTTATATCCATCTGGTATAACTTGAAATTCACAAAGGATGCAAATGTAAGAAGCATTCTAATGGCTTAGATTCTTGCAACAAGAGCATATGATTCTTCAAAATCAATACCTTCCTCCTGATAGTACCCTTTTGCCACTAATCTTGCTTTATTTCTTACTATAATTCCAGATTCATCTAGTTTGTTCTTAAAGACCCATTTAGTTTCTATAGCAGATTGATGATTTGATCTTGGAATAATAGTCCACACATTATTTCTTTTGAATTTGTTAAATTCTTCTTGCATAGCTGAAATCCAGTTTTCATCTTCTAAACTCTGTTCTATGCAAGTTAGTTCTAATTAAGAAATAAAAGCAAAATTGTCATATATTTGGTGATAAGAAGATCTAGTTCTAACTTTGTCATATACATCACAAATTATCTAACTTCCAGTGTGAACATGCATGAATCTCCAATCTTTGGAAAAAATATTCTTACCTTCATTGTTTACCTTATTGATGGATAGTCTATCATCTATTTTGTCTTCATCCATGTTTTTCTGATTGAAGAGGTTCTTCTTCTTTGTCTTGTATTTTCATTTTCTCAATTGAAGTTATTAGTTCACCTATCTCATCATCAAAATCACTTTTCCTTCTGGAGGAATTAGTATTTTCATCAAATTTTACATGAATAGATTCCTCTATAATCTTATTTTTCAGATTGTAGACTCTTAATACCTTACTAACAATGGAATAGCAAAGGAAGATGCCTTCATCAGATTTGTTTTCAAATTTTCTATGATTTTCTTTATCATTGTTAAGAATAAAGCACTTACAACCAAAACTATGAAAATATAAAATATTTAGTTTCTTGCCATAGTATAATTCGAATAGAGTTTTGTTGAGTATGGATCTAGCAAATATTTTATTAATAATATAATATATCATGTTCATTGCTTCAGCCCAAAAATACTGTTGGTGGCCGTATTCACTCAATATTGTCCTTGCCATCTCTTATAGGGATCTGTTTTTCCTTTTAGCTACTCCATTTTGTTGGAGTGTTCTTGGTGAAGAGAAAGTTTGAAGAATTCCATTGCTTTTAAGAAATTAGTGAATCTATGGTTTTCAAACTCTCTACCATGATCACTCCTTATGACAATTATATGAGAGCTTTGTTCATTTTATACATGTCTAGAAAATACCTCAAAGAATGAAAAAGTTTCATCTTTGGATGTTAGAAACATTACCCAGGTAAATCTACTAAAGTCATCTACAATGACATATGCATAATGTTTCCCTCCAAGGCTTCTTATTCTTGTTAGTCCAACTAAATCTATATATAGCAACTGAACGGGTTAAGTTGTGTATACTTCTTTGTTTGATTTGTATGATTCTTTTACTTGCTTACCTTTCATACAAGCATCACACAACTTATTATCAAATTTGAGTTTTGGTAAGCTAACAACTAAATCTTTATTATATAGTGTAACACCTGTTGGTGTTAAATTGTGAATTATTATTGAAAAGTTATGATTTTGCATTTTATATAGTGAGTAAATTGAAATTTTAATTTAGAGTAGGAGAAATTGAGAAATTCAAGATAAAATGGTGCATGTTGAATTTAATATGCACATGTGAAAATAATATTATGATTAAATTATAGTTAATAAACCCAAATGTTGGGTATTCAATGATTAATTAATGAAGAAAATTATGATTTTAGTGCATGAGCAAATGCATGAGAAGTTTAGAAAATTTTTTGACATGATATATAATTTAAGATGGAAATTAATGTGTATATGTTTTAATAATTACATGATGTCATTTTAATTATGCAAGAAAATTATTGCATTTTATGGGTAAAATTTATGTGGTAAAATCATATAAAAATTAGTAGAAAGGAATGAAATTAAATAAAGGAAAGATTAAGAAAAACTCAAAACTATATAGGTCTATTTTAGAAAAATGTTAAATTTGAAAAATGGGTCATTTGTGTTTAAATTTTTTGACAAAGATAATGGATGAATTAGAAAAAGTGTTCAACATAAAAGTTATATTTATTGAACTATCTTTCCAATGCATCAAGAATTATATAATTTTGAAATCAAAAGAAGAAATTATGATCAAAACACTGATACTGTTCTAAATTGTTAAAATTAACGATGTGAATTATTGAGCCACTTTAATTAATTTTTTCACATATTTGTGAGATTATTTAAAAAATGTTGTTAACACATAAGTTGTAGGCCTTGAATTTATATTTCTAATTTCTCAAAAATCGTGTTATTTAGATCTCATATGAAAAATATGCTAAAATTACTGAAGCTGTGTCTGATGAAAAATTAAGGACAAAAAATAACGGGATTAAATTGATAAAATTAAAAATTTTATACTATTTATGCAAATAATTTTGGAAATTTGTATAAAAGACAAATTGAGATAAATATAGGTGTATTATGTGGAATTTGAAAATGATTTATTGATTCTTATAAAATAATTAAAATTTAATTATCGAGTGGGTTAGAATTCATGATAAATAAAATTATTATATAATTAAATTAATTGGGACAATTTTATTCTTAATAAAATCCAATTTGGAGGAGAAATTTTTATTTGAGTATGATGTGATATTAATTTGATAAACTATGTGTTAATGGTATGGATTTAGGGTGTAATTTTGGGAGACTTTGAGGTATATGTGCATGGGAATGATGATGCACCAATGGAGCACAAAATGCACACCCTAAAAACCTACTCCATCACCCTCTTCACGCTATTCTCTCCCCCTCTCAAACCCAAGAAATCGCAACAGCCGTAACACCCACCCTTATGTCCCTTTTCTCCATCGACTTTTGCTTGGAAACCTTGGGATTTCACTTTAAATCAATCCCACGCAATTAGGGATTCAAACCTCATCTATGTGGACGTGCATAGAGGAGAAGAAAATATGATTTTCCCTTATTTTGCTGCAAACCATTGAAGTGTAGTGAAGGTTCAAGTTGGGATTTCATCTTTAGAGATGGAACAACATGGATTAAGTGGTAAGAACTTCTCTCTCTATCATGTTTATGATTTTCAGTTGAGGCCATCAAATAGGCAAAACATGGGCTGTAAAATTGGGGAAAATTGCATGATTTGAGTTGGGATTCATGGGGAAAATGATCTTTAGCAGCATTTATTGGAGATTTGGCTTGCTATTTGCGTGTAAGTCATGAACAGCAACATATTGAGATTTGAGGATGGATTTTAGGCGTGAATTGTCATTTGGCAGCTTATGGGATGAATTAGAAGTTAACTTGGCTTATTTGTGATGTTATTATATTGATTAATTATGCTTATTACTGGGAAAATATTTCATATGATACTTATTGCTGAAATTAATGAATTACATCATATAAGTTAAATGTTTGTTAAAATATTTTAATGAAAAGCATGGTTTAATTGAAGGGTCTCTTGGTAGCCCTTAATTGGCTATTAATTAAGCATGAAAATGGGATTTTAGATGTATTAAAATGTGATTAAAGAAATATTGCATAAATGAGCAGCCATGAGTATTGATTAGAGTGAAATAGTGCAAAAATAAATGTTTAGAAAAGCCCTATAAATGGGTAGCTATGTGGACAGATTTTTAGCACATAAAACTTGTATTTAGTTGATTTGAAATGGTGCATAAAAGAGGAGGAAAAGTAGTAGTTTTATGCACTTGAAACTCATGCCAAATTTCATGTTAAAAGATATGTAAAGATCCCCCATTTAATAACTTAAAGAAGGGATCCTAAATCTAAAATTTTTTACCCATTATATGCCATGTTAAGATTGATGCATGAAGGCTGTTTTGATATTTAGTAGGCTTGCCCAATTGTGAATGGAATAAAATAAGGTTTAAGGGTGTTAATGAATCTTAAAGAGGGCATTTTAGTAAAGAAACATTGAAATGGTGATTCAAGTGAAATTTTTCAAAGTTGAGCTAATGAAATCCTAACTGCAAATAAATGGAAATATTCACTAGAATGAGTGGTTAGAATGCATAATGTAATAATGGGATAAGAATGATCTTAATAAGGTGATTAAGTTGGTTTTTGTCTATTTTTATGGATTGGGTAGAATTTCCCTAGTAGAAACATATGTAAATTAAATATTAATACATGTGGTATGTGTAGGGCTATTCAAGCATTAATTAAAGCCTAAATCATGGAACTTGGAGTTATGATTCTTCATTAAGGTAAGTTGGCTTCTTCATTTGTCTGTATTTAAATGTATGTTTTAATGGGATCATGAATATCCCAAACCTCCGGGCACCACATTTTTATAGATGTTTAGATTTTGATATGAATGCATGAATTTTGGGATAGCAAATATCCCTTGAGCTTTCATTAACTAACATGCATTTTTGTTTAATTCTATGTTGGTGTGAAATGATGGGGGATCAAGGACCTTCCCTATTATCATTTGATTTAACATTTTTATGTTTTATGACTATGTGAATTGTTAGGGATCGAAAGTATCTCATGCTTTTAAATGGGCTGATGTTTAGGTATATATGATTTTGTATAGTTATGGGGATATTGAATACCCCAGAGATTTACTATTGATTTCATTATGAGTTAATGTAATGAAATTTGTGCTTGTTATGCTATGGTTGTGACTGTTATAGTCAATTTTTGAATTTAAGATTCAAATTATTGGATTACTAACTTACCTACTTACTAAGTTGCCCAGACTCACGCCTTCTTACGTTAAATTTTTTAGCTAACAATACATATAAAGAATCCCAAATGTGAATTGGGACTAGTGTTCCAAACTCGAATACATTTTATTATGATATGGTAAATTGGGATTGGAATCCCTTCCTATTGTATTTTTATAAATTAAAAGTTTAGTTAAATTTCTGCAATAAGATTAGAATGATGTATATTATATAGTATGGGCATGTCCTAGTGATGTAATTGTAATTGTAGTTGTGTGATTGCCACTATGATCGGTTCGGGTCTTAGGAATGTAGCTATGGTTGTATGGGTGAGTTTTAATGATTTTGTCCATATTATGTAGATAAATAGATTTGTATTATTATATGATGTATGATTGTATAGGAAAAATGTTTTATATTTCAGGAGAGACTCTGCCAGATTTTTGGTATTTTTTCTCTAGAATATAAGATGGTAGCATTTTACATCGGCCCCAGGGTGACATACGTTAGGCATAATTGACCTACATGGTCAAAATGCATAGGGTGGAGTGTGTGGGGCATTACATATAGTCTTTCAATCAGATTCTTGTTAGCATGTCATAGTCTTTTATGCCACAACATGGATTCATTTTTATTTACAATAAGACATTTGACTTGGATGTCACATAAATCTACCAAATATACATTTCCATGTCTCTTTTCAAGTACTACAACTGAATTTGAACTATCTAATATTGAATAAGTATGGGATTCAAACAAAACTTTGTAACCATTATTACAGAATTGACTTACACTTAAAAGGTTATATTTTAATCCTTCTACTAATAAAACATTTGAAATTTTAATAGAGGGAAGTTGACAAATTTTACCAATTTTAAGCACTCTACCTTTTCCATTATCCCCAAAGGTAACTGTTCCTCTATTTTTAACTTTTAGTTTTGTGAACAACTCCCTTTCTCCTGTCATGTGTCTTGAGCAACCACTATCAATATACCATTTGCTATTCTCTATTGCTCTCAAACACACCTGTAATAATTAAACTAAGCTATAATTTTTGGTACCCATTTAGGGTTAGTAGTAGAATATTTAGGCACCCATTATTTTTTAGATGCTACTAATCTATTTTCAAGATATATAGTTGTATTTACTACTTTAGCAACTATCTTTAGAATCCAAATCATATTTTGTTTTGGTTCTAATATTCTTTTATGATTTTTCTTTCTTTGATTTCCTATATCTTTCTTTGCTTTAAGTTTAAATAACGTAGTAGTTAAGGTTTTTCTTAGAGCATGATTTTCTGCTTTAATTTGCTCAAGTTCTATATTGATAGTCTAATTAGTTTTGAGCAATTTATTTTCTTATTTTAATTAGGGGCATTAATTAATTATTCTTTCAAGTTCTCTTTTGCTTTCCTTATACTTAGTTTTTAATATTTTGAAATCTGAATACAATTCTTCTAATAATTCTTCACTATCAAAAATTTTGGGTTTTGAATTTACCTTATCATTGTGGATAGACATGAAGCTTATTCCTATATGCTGTTCTTCTTGATCCTTTTCTTTGGAGCTAAGTGAGCTAAATTAAGCTTCATTTTCTTCTTCCTCTTCACTCGAGCTTTCTTGCATCATGTTTTCCAGCATTTCCCATGCTGCCATAGCTTTCTTCTTCTTTCCAAATTTCTTGCTATTAGAGACATTCTTTTTATCAAAGTAAGAGTTATACCTTTTTTTTCTTGTCTCCTTACTTTTTATCTGGTTCTGGGTAGTCAAATTTCATATGCCCAGGCTTGCTGCAGTTGTAACAAATTGGAACTTCCTTTTTATGATCTTTACTCTTGAAGTTCTTGTAATTGTTTCCAATCTTTTCTTCTTGAGCATGTTTCTAAATCTTCTGGTTATCATAGCCATATCCTCATCATCTTCAGTGGTTGAGGCATCTTCTGAAGATTCTTTATTTTCTGATTTTGCTTGTAGAGCTATTGTTTTCTTACCTTTGATTTCATCTGGTGCTTTTTGTTTTATCAGGACTTCATGGTCATGAGTGATCTCATGAGTTCTTCTACTGTCACCTTTGTTAGATCTTTTGCTTCCTGTATAGTAGTCAATTTAGGCATCAGTGTCTAAGCAGAGATCTCAAGATTTTCTTTACTAACTTGGTCTCATCATATTTTTCTCCTAAGTTCTTTAAGTTGTTGCTGATTTTCTAAAATCTTCTAAACATTTCAGAAATATTTTCTGATTCCTTTATAGAGAAGGGTTCATATTCTTGCACTGGAAGATTTATTTGAGTCTCTTTTACCTAGTTTGTACCTTTATGTGCTACTTTGACTTTATCCTAGATTTCCTTAGCTAAATCACATGCAAAAATCTTTTCAAACTTAGAGGAAGTTAACTCGTAGTAGAGGTAGTTCTTTGCCTTAATATTATGTTCTACTACTTGTATATCTTCTTTAGTATATTAGTCTTCAATGTTGGTAATATTCTTTCCATTTTTAACTATAAGCCATAACTGTTAATCAATGGTAGTAAAGAAATTTTGCATTCTCATTTTTCAATACCCATAATTGGTTCTATCAAATAGAGGGGGTCTAGAAGTAGATTATCCTTTAGCATATATATTGTGGAACATACCAGCCATTTGAATCTCTTCGCAAGTTGATATACTGGTAATGAAGATTCAATTAGTGAAGCTTGCTCTTATACCACTTGTTGGTCCCTTATACAATGGTAGCTCAAGAGGGGGGGGGTGAATTGAGCTTTAAAACTTTTCAGCCAAATCAAATGATTAAAGTGCTAAATGAATAAGTAAAACAGATTACACAACACAGCACATGATTTTTATAGTGGTTCAGCCCTTTCTGGGTTCTTACTCCACTTCTCTGAGTCAGTCTCCTCTATTGAACTCAGGTTTCACTAATACCTTGATCAACTTGATCAAATCACGTTGGCTTTACAACAAGCTCACCAACCAACTTACTAATTTTCTAAGCTAACCAAAAACTTTCACAACTTGTTAGTTTTCAAACTCACCAACAAATTTATACCCTTTCAGCAAGTTTTTTACTTGCTTATCTCAATACATAAACACCAAGCACTTCGCTTGTGTTCCAAACACTAAAACAAAGTGTATAGATTGATGTCTCTTACTTAGATAGATTTGTACATAAAATTCTGAACTTTCAGTAAATGAATAAGCAAATGAGAGTAAAAGATTCAAACTCCTTGATTGAGAAGTAATTTAGACTTTAAAAGCTTCTGACAAAGATGTAGTCATTGGAGTTAAACTTTGAAGGAAGATTTTGAATGCTCTTCGTATTTTCAGCAACAATCAGTGATATTCAAGGGTTAGTTTTCTTTTTCTTCTGAATCTCTCTTTTATAGGTTAAGAGAGATTTTTTCAACTTTGGCAGATATTCAAACATTCAAAAATATTTTTCTTTACCTTATATTTTGTCTGACATCTAACTTTGCTGCAGTCTGGCATTAGTTTGCTACTCTATCACTAACTTTTCTTAATGTTCACTTTCATCATGGGTGTTCTGCAGTTGTTTCTTTAGTTACTCCGAAGAGATGAGTGAACAATTGATCTCTTGAATGATTTCAAATGACTTGATTAATTTTTCTTCATATTCTCAGAAATAATAGTAAGCCTTCTTAGTTGTGACAATCCTTTATAGAAAGAAATTTGGATTTTCTCAATTTTTAATGCTTCAGAAAGATGACTCTGAAGTATTTTTTAATATCTTCGAAGCTTGGTCATTATTTCCGAAGTGAGGCTTTGAAGATTCCAAAGCCGGTCTGTTTACTCCGAAGCTTGTTCGATTTTACTCTGAAGCATGACTCTAAGTTCTTCAAAGTATATCCGTTTACTCCAAAGCGTAGCTGATTAACTCCGAAGCTTGTCCTATTATTTCCGAAGTGTATTGTAACAAATTAGAAACTTCTATGACTAGTTCAAAGCATACTTAATGATTCTGAAGCTTTTGTGATTATTTCAAAGTACGTTGTGACTTGTCCGAAGCTTTGAAAAAGACTTTAAAGTGTGCTTATGACTACTCTAAAACATGCTATGAGGATTCTAAAGCTTATCTTGGGCTTTCTCTGAAGCTTTCTAATTATCTTTGAAGCTTACTATTAACTCTCTGAAGATCGTTGTGACAACTCCGAAATAGTTCAATTTGCTTCAAAATGTGTTGAGATTACTTTGAAGATGCTTCTGTTTGCTCTGAAGCATGTCCTTAATCATTTCAAAATTCTATTTTCTTGATTTAAGTATATATAAAATTTATCTACTTAATTTTAAAAGAGTATTTTCTTTATGTCTTCCTTTTATCATCATGAAGATTATTCTCAAGTTAAGTATGAGTTAATATTTCTGCAACATACTTGAGAATAGATTGTTAGTACCTTAATATTTCACTTATGTCTTTGCTCATCATTAAAACATACTTAGTTAAGAATGTTCATTATCAAAATTAAGCTAGATAATATATTCAACAAGACATCAAACAAAGTGTAAGGTGAAGAAAAATATTTTTAAATGTTTGAAATTCTGTAAATGACAGAAATGGAAAAATCTCTCTCAGCCTATAAAAGAGGGATTCAGATGCAAAAGAAGTTACTACTGATCATATTGAATATATGAGGAAACACAAGAAGAAAAAGTTTTTGAGTATTCAAAATTTTTCTTCAAAGTTCAACTCCAACGGCTACAACTTTGTCAAAGATCTCGAAGTCTGAATTGCTTCTCAATTAAGGAGTTTAAATCATTTACTTTTATTGCTTATTCATTTATTTAAAGTTCAAAATTTTATGTACAAGTCTACCTAAGTAAGAGGCATTAATCTGTACACCTCGTTTTAGTATTTAGTAACATAAGTAGAGTACTTAGTGTTTATATATTGAGATAATCAAGTAGGAAACTTGTAGAAAGGGTACAAACTCATTGGTGAGCTTTGAAAACTAACAAGTTGTAAAAGTTTTCG
This sequence comes from Pouteria campechiana, assembly GCA_036873735.1. Taxonomy (NCBI): domain Eukaryota; kingdom Viridiplantae; phylum Streptophyta; class Magnoliopsida; order Ericales; family Sapotaceae; genus Pouteria; species Pouteria campechiana. The sequence goes on along the minus strand of JAYJMB010056006.1, from coordinate 15,165 downwards.
GTTAGCTTGGAAAACCAATAAGTTAGTTGTTGAGCTTGTTAGAAAACCAACGTGTATTTGATCAGGTTGATCAAGGTATTAGTGGAACTTGAGATCAGTAGAGGAGACTAACTCAGAAAAGTGGAGTAGGAACCTAGGAAGGGTCAAACCACTATAAAAATCTTGTGTTGTATGTTGTACAATTTATTTTATTTATTCTTTCAGCACTTGGATCATTTGATTTGGCCAAAAGTTTTAAGAACTCAATTCACCTCTCCTCTTGAATTATCGTTGTGCAAGAGACTAATAGTCAGCAAGCCAGTGCTGCTGGGCCCCACCTGGCATTGTCGGTGCTTGGACTGAAGACAGCACTGGCTGGGCAACAAGCCGACACCGCTGACGCCCATCTAACTCCGTTGGAGCTAATGGGGGGCTAGTAATTTTCATGGATTTTCTGTGTTAGGTATTTTGGAAGTTTTAAGCAAAAAGCTAGGGTTTTTTAGGGGTTCTCATTTTGGTTTTAAGAGTTTTTCTTTGAGGTTGGGAGCTATTTTTTGGGAGATTTCTCACGAAGAAGAAGAAGGAATTGTAAGTAAAAAAGAAGAAGGAGAGAAGATATTCTTCATTATTATCATCATGTGTAAGGGAGTGATTTCGTTTTCTTTTATGAACTAAATCTCTTTTTTTAGGATGAAGATGTAGCCCTTTTTTATACTCTTTGTTATGGATTGTTGGATATTATTAATGCAATATGATTTTGTTTCATTCATAGTGTTGTTTGCAATGATTTAATTTATTTTATTGTTTGATCACCAATATTACAAGTTAAATTCATTATCAAAGCATGGTTAAGGTACACACCATATGCTAAACTATGAGCTCCCTTGAATGAGAAGAATAGATGGTTAAGGTAGGCACCAAATGATAAACCATTCTATTTTAGTTGTTATGTTCTTGAGCTTAATGGGTTTTCACCTCAATTATACTACACACCATAGGTAATTGGAATGAGTGAAAGCACTTGATTTAAATCTACATACCTAATGATAATAATCTTACTTTTGAAAGAATGAACTCAAGTGAGGCATCGAATCCAACATTCCATTGGCAAAGAGGTATCATCTAGTGATGAAATCCAATCCCTAAACTTCTTCATCTTGCTAATCTCTTTGCATTATTTTTAGTTATTGATTTACTTCTATTCCATTATGTTTCTAAAATTATAAAATTATACCAAACTTTATTCTAAGTCTTTTTAGTTATAAATTCATTCTTTTAAAGTTGAGATAGTTCAATGACTAAAATTAATTAATTCAATTTGATAATTTTTTGTGGGATCGACCCTTGCATTGAACACTATATTACTATTCATCCATATGCTTGCGAGGAATTATAATTTGAACCATCAGTCTCTAGCTCTGTTGTGCACTGCTCCTTGATGGTGATTTAATCTATTGATTCATTTTCCATCTGAGTCATGCAGTATATTTTTGCAAGGTGTCTAACTTCATTATAACCTTTCACCTTTCTCACTTGAGCTTATCCTTGATGAGTTTTCATCATTCATGTACATTCCTCTAGCTTGGTTTCTTGAAAACTTCTTAAATTGTTTATTTTCTTTTTTGTCATCCTTCTTGTTTATATTTACTTTTTATTCATTGGGACACTCTCCACATCTATAGCATGTAGAGAGATCCTTCTTTCTTTTAGTCATTTCTTTTGTTGTTTATGCTATCTCCTTGAGGTGCAACCTCTGCTACTTTTCACAAAATATTTGAAGTTTTTGACCAACATGGCTATATCATCTTCAGATTGTAGTGTCGGATCACTGCTGCTTTCTTTGGTTAATTTTAGACCAATAGTTTTCTTTGGCTTTATTGGCTCCTCCCTTTTACTTTTGATCAGCTCATGTGACATCAGTGACCTGATAAGATCGTCCACCAGAAGAGTGTTGAGGTCCTTTACTTCCTCTATTGCTTTGATCTTCAGGTTCCATGATTCTAGTGGCACCCTTAGTATCTTCATCACCTGTTCAGAGTTTGTGACTTCTTTTTCCAAACCTTTTAAAGCATTAGTAACTTTTAAAAAATAAGCATATATTTCTGATATATTTTTTTATTTCTTCATTCTAAAGTTTTCTAGTTTTCCTATCAACGTATTTCTTCTAGTTCCCTTGACTTATGAGGATCCTTCATATATAGATACTAATTTGTCCCAAATACCTTTTATGGTAGTGCAAGAGGATACCCTATTAAACTCAGATAAGGATAGTTTACAAAATAAAGAGTTCATAGCCTTTGCATTATTTTGGACTAAGGTGGCTTCCTCTTTAGTTTATGCATCTACTTCAATAGTAGGAAGAGTGATTCCAACTTTAACAGCCTTTCAAAACTATATCATTGGCTATAATGAATTGCTTCATCCTCAGCTTCCAATAAGCAAAGTTATTCCATCAAATAGAGGTGGTCAAGTAAATGATTGCCCCTTGGAAAATATTTATAATGAGGATGATGGGTTTGCCATTGGATCACTACAAGTGTTTATGTAAATTACTCTGATACCACTTATTGGTTTCAAAGATTAGGCAAAAGTCTAAGAGGGGTGGGGTGAATTGGATACTTAAAAATTATTTCTTAACCCCTTTAGGATTAATTGTCCCTTTAGTAATCAATCACTCAATCAATAAATACATAAATTAAATGAACAAGACATAACGATTTTTATAGAAGTTTGAGTGAACACTCTACTCCACTCTTCCAAGAATACTTTTCTCTTAGTGTCTTGGGTTCTACTATTCCCAATATCAAAAATACAGTATTACTCCCAGCACTCTTCTAGATTTCAGCTCTAGGGGGGCATGAATAAATAGTTATTATCTACACTCAGACAGTTACAACTCTTTTTGAGTCTGGTCTCAACCACTAGCTCAAGAAACTTACAAAGAATGAATATCAGAAGTTGAAGCATAGGTATTTCTTTGTAAACACAGGGAAATGATTTTGAAAATTGAATGTAAAAGTAAATGATCTTCCTAAAGGTGGTTGTGAGCCTTCAAGGAAAGTTGAAGAAGATTTGAATGCAAGGCTCTTGACTCTTGAAGAATAGTAGAAGATTTGGTTCTTATCAGTAAATGCTTTCAAGAGGATTTGAATGATTTTCTCAATGCTTAGTTACTTCCTTCTGCTCCAATGATGCTTTATTTATAGCTGCTTTGAATTCCAATCATTGGTGGTAGGTGAGCTCCATTAATGATAGAAGACCATTCGAATTAATGTATTTTGAATTCTCTAATGCCTATTTAATCCTTGTCTATTGAAATGCCTGCAGCACCGACCTTGGAAAAGATGATTTCTAGTTTCTTAATAAGCTCTAGTCGATGTATTGTTGCAATGGTTAATGTTTTTATCAATATGGAAAGGGTGTTTTTAATGTTGAGCAAAGACCAACAATTTGGCTTGAATGTTACTTGTCTTCTACTTATGACAGATGAAGTATCTATCTAGCTGCTTAGAAGACAAGGTTCCTTCATTTTCCCATTTGTCTTTTGTAAGTAGCAGACGAATCATCTTTTTCAGTGCTAGCAAATGAATCATTTTTTCCAGTGCTTTGTCTTGTGGTTTGCTTGTTAAACTATGGAAGCACGGATGACTTGTTTCTTCAATGCTTCATCTGTTGAGTTGTCTAAGTAACAGGCGGATTTCCTTCGTTGCTTCATCTGTTGAGTTGTCTAAGTAACAGGCGGATTTCCTTCGTTGCTTCATCTAATGGGTTGTCTATTAAAAGTGATAGACAAAGCATCGAGGCACAGATAAATTCTCTTCTAGGCTTCGTTTGTTTAGTTGTTTGTTATAGATAGTAGACGAGCTTAGTTGAATAGACAGAGGTCATTGCTCTACCAAATGAACCTTTTTTCCCTGCCATATGACCTTTAATTCTCTACTTTGTCTATTCACAACAGACGGTCATTGGTTCACAAAGTCTTTACTCTGACATATTGTCTTTCACTACTCCATTAGAAGATCTTCACTTCTCCACTTTGTTTGTTATTAATAGATGACTATTGGCTTAACAGTGGCTTGCTTATGATAGATAAAGTCTATGTGTGCACACTGCTTTGCATCCATTAGATATAATTTTTCAATTTGACAGATGAATGAAAATAGCTCAGTATTTTATCTATAGTAGCACTTTGTCTTTTGCTTCTTTACACATCTAAGCCTTGATGTCATGGAATATATTTTTTGTGCTTATTTTTTGTAAGACCTGCAACTTGATTTCTATATACTAAAATCTTGGCAACAACCATTAGTATATAATCTTTAATTAGATTTTGTTTTTCATTGAAACTATGCATTTATACCAACACATTCATATGCAATTCAGTTATTATCTCTTATTTTGTGAATCCCTATTTTCTTTATTTGTTAGCCAAACCCAAGGCCCTATTATAAGCTTAATAAAGGCCTATTGGTCCAAATGAACAAGATTGTCTATATTAGTGAAGAGGGATTATGAAAAGTAAGCTTATGAGGTGTTTTGTGAAGATAATTAGAATTATTGATTTGCACATTATTGACTAAAGATCATGCATGTAGTGTGAGATTGACATTACACACACACATTTTCACTTCATGAAAGGATTGATGTAGCATGAGTTTCATGTTATTACTTGGCAAGTGTCTTAAAAAATTTATGAGATATGTGTACATGGGTCATTTGTCTAGCATATTATTAATTATTTGAGAGAAATTTTTCTAAATGATTCATGAGTTCATATTGCTAATTTACTCGAGGATAATCAAAAGCAAAGTTTTGGGATATTTGTTGATCTCATAATATACCATGTTTAATGCCTAAATTCACATATATTTTGTATCCTCTTTTAATGTAAATTTAGCGGTTTATAAGCACTTTCCAATAAATCTGCACTGAATTGGTTATTACTTGATAAGTGAATTTTTTGTTGATTTATTATTTTATTTGTAGATAAATGTGAAAGAAGACAATTTGAAGAATTTTTGAGAACTGTGGAATTTCAATCAGGTGTTGCTTCAGCATTTGAAGTAACTTTGGGTACTTGGCATAAGTGAAAACATAATGTTGAAATCTCTGATTACCTAACGTCAAAAGTTATGAAGCAGTGACATATTAACACTAGAACTACTGACCAAGTGAAGTGAATTTCTGAGCACTAAATATTAATGTTAGAACTTCTAAAGAAGTAAAGCAACTATCTCAAAATCTCAGAGCCATCAGAAGATTTTAAGGATTTTGTAATCATCAAAAGTTTTGGGATGAGTTCTTCATCATCAAAAGCATGTCAGAAGTTCCGAACATGGTTGAAATGATGGAGCCCTACGATGCTAGCAAGATGGAAGAGATGGAGCCATAGGATGCTAGCAAGATGGAAGAGATGAAGTCATAGGATGTATAGTGGTTGATTATGAATGGGTTCTAAATGGATTATGAATGGGTTCTTAATGAGTTTTGAATCACATCAGAAGTACAATAGAAGTTTCTGAAGAGTTCTGAGAAGTATAATAGAGGAAGATAGAATTTTTGGAGAGCTCTGAGTGTATTTCTGAAGTTCTCAGAAATGCAACAGTTGTTGACAAAATGGAGTTTTGATGCTTGTTAAAGAGATTATGAGTGATTTCTGAAGACCTCAATAGTGCTCAGAAGTGCAACAGAGGTAACTCAAAGGTAGTTCTGAGAATTGCAAAAGAGTTTCCTGATGTTCTCAGAAGTGCAACTAGAATTTCTAAAGAAGTGTAGAAGTGATTTATAAAGTTCTGAGGCAGTTTTTGAGGCTTGCAAATGAAGCTCTAAATGAGTTCTAAGACTCTTAGAAGTGCAACAAAGGTTTCTGAAGAGGTGCTAAATAAGTTCTGAACAATGTCAGAAGAGGTTCTGAGTAGCTTATGATGTTCTTAGAAGGGTGACATGAAATATTTTTGAGGCTATCAGAAGTTGATAGAAGTTCTCGGAAGTGCAAGATGAATGATTTCTGATGTTATCAGAAGTATAACAAAAGTTCTCAGAACTGCATCTATAATTTTATAAGGTGTTCAAAAATAACTTCAGAAGTGTGATAGAGGTTCTCAAAAATGTGTCAGAACGTTTGAAGTCATGAAGTATCAATCTCAGAAGTGCAACAATGTGACAAAATCCTAAAGGGGTTTCGAATGTCAAATTTCTGAGGTAGTGAAATTTTGAACTTCAGAATTGCTGAAGCAGCTTAACATAAAAGAACTTTCTAAAGTTCAGAAGGATTTTTTAGCAGCAATTTTCAAAAGTAAATTTGAAAGATTCAAAGTGTTTTAGAAAGATAAAAATTGCAAATAGAAGATTGGAAGTGCAACACTCTTGCATTTTAGAAGTTGCAGATTGTTTTTAAATGCACAAGTTAAGTTATTCTTGGAAGCTGATTTTTAGGCGCATGTGTCGCAAACCTACAATGTGCAACAATTCAGTTATTTTGTAGAACTTCTATCTTATGTACTGCAATGCTTTGAAAGCTATCTTTTCCTGGGAAAATACGGGTTATTATTCGAAGAGGATGTCTATACATATTGGAAGAGTTCTATTATAACCCTGTTGCTTGGGTTATTTAAAGGCATCAAGGAACTAAAGTAGAGGGAGAGAGTTGGACATGAGTTCTCCAAGGAAGCAATGGAAGGATTCAAGTTTTTCATTCATGCATATTTCAAAGAGTTTTCTTCCTTTTTTTTATCATGAACTAACTTTATTTTTCTAGGGCAAAGATATAGCCCTCATTAATATTCATTGTTAACAGAGATTGTTAGTTTATTAAGTCAATATTATCTTGTTTCATTCATTGTGTTTAATGTAATCTTCTGATTTATTTAATTGTCTGATCACTAATTATGTAAATTAGCTCGATGATTTTTAAGTACATGATTAAGGTAGATGCCATATGCTAAACCATGTACTGTGCTCTTTTGAATGAATGAGTAGATGGTTAGGTAGATGTCATATGCTAAACTATTCTACTTGGTTTATTAAAGTTCTTCTGATCTTCATAAATTTTCAGTCCCAATTACACTATACGTCATAGGTAACTGGAATAGGAGAAAATAGTTTATTCAAACTCAAACGCCTAATGGTAATAATCATACAATGGATATAATGAACTTAAGATGTTGAATTAATACTAACATCTCAACAACACTAAATATCATTGAGTGATGAAATCAGATCCTCAGACTTTTGCAACCTGTGAAATCTCATCAACTCACCAATTGTTTTTGTTCTGATATTGAATTTTGCACTTTTATTTAATTCGCATCACCTCATCTTTTGAGTTAGAATAGTTTAATAACTAGGTATAATTGAATCAGTTTAATAGTTCCCTATGGGATCGATTCTTGCTAAGCACATTGTATTACTATACTCTAGTGCACTTGCGAGGTATTATAATTTGACCATCATAATTTGGCATTTTAGGCCTTCACTTCAGTATCCTAAACCTTGTTTTCAAACCACTAATTACTCTTCTAAGCCTGTAAAGCTCTATCCTTAGCTTGCAAAGCTCTATTTTTAACCTCTTAGATTGAATCTTCCCTTATTTTAAATTTTGTGTAAGAATGTTATAGTTTAGTCTAATATAATTATGAAGTATCATTGGGTTGAGTTAATTAGGTTGAGGGCTTGGGCAACTTAAGTCAATTTTCAATCTCATTTATCTGATGGTAGTCATAAAATTATATAAATAAAGATAAATATTAGTCTTTATTTCAAAACTTGCATTTTTTTAAGTCATGACTATTAAAACTCATTAAAAATCTTGAAATGTTCATTTAAAAATTTATGAAAGTAGAAAACTAGTCTAGTTGAAACTTGGAATAAAACCTAATTGACCCAACCTTAAAAGTTTTAGAAGAAGGTTTTAGCTTTTTTTAATTTTAGATATTAATTAAGATTGAGAATGTTTGGATTTGAATATAAGGTTGGGTTAGTGCTAAGTGGAACCTGACACGAATTGAACTTGACTACAATTTATAATGAATATCGCAGTTTCATAACATTATTTGATATGGTATAAGACTAAATTAAATAAATTTATTAACTAATTTTACTTTGACATAGCTTGAACTCAAGCTTAATCCTAATAAATCAATGCAAAGTTCTAATTTTTAGGTGAACTTTAAACTAATGCTTAATAAGTGTGCTTCAATAATTAAACCAATTTTAGGTGGGGCTTAGATTAGGTTGTTTAACTTTCAAGCTAAGTTGAAGCTCAATTTGGTTCACCCCATTACAACCCAAAGAATATGCTTTAGCCTCAAAGAAAAGATCAAATTGATCAATTTATTAAATGACCAAGCACTTGCATTGAAGAGTTTTCCACTAAAAAAAGACATGCTTAAGTATCATTTATTTTTTGCTTGATTGTTTAACTTATTAGGTTCTAAAGTTGAGATGCTTTATTTAAAATAAATTATTAATTTATAAAAATTTGAAGTAGAAATTATGCATAATTCAAATTTTAACTAAAACTTCAACTCAAATTTTAATCTAAATTTTAATCCAAACCCAACCAATAGGGTGAGGGTTAAGGTTGAAGTCTTAAAAATAAGATTTATTTAGAATTAAAGTTTTAAAAATTAAATTAGAGCTATAGTTGATCCCAACTTGACCTAACCTATCTAAGTTTCACCCTTAAAAGCAAGGTTTAATTTATTTTCTAATTGAAATATGTTATCTCCTATATGCATTAATACATTTATATCCAGGGCGATGCTAATTTAGTTAAAATTAATCAAAAATTAATAAATTTATAAAAATAATTGAAGATTTATTTAAAGGTACTCATTGAAAACTAACTTAAATTGTTAAGTCAAACTTACCTTAAATTTTAAAGATTAAATTAAGGCTTCACATGGAAAAGAGAGTGGAAAAAGTTATTTGGCATTAAACTTTTCATACCTTTTAATGTTACTTAACATCTTAACTACATAACAACCTACTTTTTCTTATGATTATATATTTTTTAATTATTATTTCTCATCTTTTCATACAAAAGACCTATATATGCTGTTTGTATTCACTTTCTTTATAATTATTATCTTCTGATAAATTACATCATTTTCTTTCTTTTTTCTCACTTTTTCATAATCCTTTTTTCACAATTTTTCCTTAGTCCCAAGTAACATTCTAAAAATAAGGATAAAACTAGAATCAAATTAATTTTTTTAAATAAAGCGAGAATTAAAATCACGTCAATTAGATCTAAACGGGTGCAAGTTGGACCTTAAGAAGAAGGTGGATGAAGGGGCAACACTTTTGTCATTTAAAGATACCCTCGAGGCACCTCGACAAAAGCGATTTTGCAAATAATTTTGGGGCCAATCTACAACTTGAAAGGTCTTAGATGAACATGTAATTTCATGGACCTTACGGGGCATCTTCAAATATGGCCAGATTCTTGCTCCCAGCGTTAGCTTGTAAGGGGGAGGCTCTCGGGATTTTCAGCGGGGAATTAATTGGATAATTCAGAAAAGAAGAAGGGTGTATAAATAATACTGTCAGAAATCATAAATAAGAATTAAAAAGGAGCATCGCTTTTATAAAGAAGCGGATGACAGGACATGTTGCGTCTAGGGGCTCGATGAAGCGACAAAAGGTCAAAAGGTGTACTAGGCTGGGAGCCGCAGCCGAAGATACATAATATTCTAAAATATTTAATTATTACATCTCTAAGTCTAACAACATGAATTTGATAGAGGAGGATTCCAGAGCTGAGAGAAGGCCTAATCATCTTTCATCTTTCTTGTAATTTCCATTTATTACTATCTCTTTGTCTGGGATCGGAAGAAGGGGAAGTGCAAAATCCTCAGGCCCTCTTACTGCGCCGTACTTCTATCGGGTACCTCTTGAGAGTCCTTGTGGTGGGGAAGAAAACAAGCCTGTCTTCTTCGGCAGGAGCCCAACTACAGAGGATAATAAAAAATAAGTCAACTGTTCATGACATTAAGAAAATTTGGGTGCATTTGGATCTGCTTTTATTACCTGAATCCCGTCACAAGGTGGTGAAGGAAGACCGAAATCTCTACTCTGGCCAGCTCGTATCCCGGACAGAGGCGAGGTCCCCCGCCGAACGGCGTATAGATATTGCCGGGGCTTGATGGTGGTGGGTTGTTCTGTAATCCATTGCAGTTTTTGATCAATTCACCATTGCAAAAAATGTATATGTTGTAAACTTCAAAACAGAGGAAACCATATTTCAACAAGAAATAAAAAGCAAAGAGAGGAGAGGAGAAGAAAACAATATGTTCCCCTTTAACCCCCAAGCACGGGCGAGGAAACACTTTCTTTATTCCTGTTTGCCCTTTTTATTTATATTTACGGCCTTCATGTTATTTCATCGCCATTATACTATCGTGTCTTTACTCTATTTTCTATACCCATCGGTACTGAAACTTTCTTTACAATAAAAAAGATATACATAGAAAGTAAAGATAATAATAGAAAGAAAGAAATGTAAAGTTGTTTACATTGTTAAAATTGAAGCAATTTTTTAGTGAAACAATGTTATCAATACGAATAAGAAACACTTTAATTATTAAAATTTTCATCCATATTTTTTCCACCATTATCCATATTTTTCCATCATTGCTATACCATTTTCATCAAACAACTCATCTTTTATCCTCGTTGCCCACCTATTTTGCCGTCTAGCCTACTATTTTGTCTTTATACATTCTTAGTCTCCCCAGACTTTATCTTTTTCTACATTTACATCCTCTCCCTCTTTATTTTTTTCCTATGTCCTTTAACAATCTTCTACATTGAAACCAAAGAGACTCCAAGCAAGTCTAACTCCATTCGTTTTAGATGATAGCCCCCAGTGCATGGCCCACCTTCCTAATATAAAGGAAAGTAAACATCATCCATAATGGACTATCATATCATGGCCCCACAATGGCTAATGGACTACCCCCGCTTATACGACTCTAAGGATACCATGCATATTGTGGGGACAACAATAAGAATAGATTAATCTTTCACTACTGTTATCATTGAGAGATATGCGATGATTGAAGCCTAAGACGCCCAGGAAATTCTTTCCACGTATCTGATTACTTAAATCTATTTGTCCAAATCATGTTCCCTAGTGTTGGAATATCTTAGAACCAAAACTTAAATAATACTTAAACAATCCATCATCGCGGAAAAGCATTTTCTGTACATGTAGTTAACATATTACAAAAAGCACTCCAAATTCAACTTTTAACCGTCCACAAACCAGCAGGTGTAACCTCAGCATGATTTAGGAAGCAAAAACTAGTCCTTGTACAGCTTCATAGTGCATGCATGTACAAACTAAATTTAACAGGGGTTTTTGCACATTATACTTTCCAAGCTTATAATATTGTAAATTACTGCAGTATATTTTTGATTTACAAGTTATCCCTATAAGTTTGAAAATTGTGCATATTAAATATTTTCCTGTAATTTGCAAGATTTAAATTGCAATATGAAATGGTTTAAGATGCACAACTTGGAAAATTTACAATGTTTAATCTGCAATGTCCCAAGCTTATATGGGGGTTCAAAATGTAATATCAACAGTTAACTATGCTAATTTGTAATATCGCAAATTCACAAGGCTTAAGTTGCAAAAAACTCAAATTCAGCATCTGCAGAGGAGAAGGATGTTTAATTCACCTGCCATCTCCAAGGATTGAATGTCCTGGCATCCTCGTACAGGTCTTGGTCAAGATGCACAGCTCGGAAAGATGCAAACACTTTCCATCCCTTAGGAATTGTGTAGCCTGCGCAATTGAATCCGTCACTTGAATAGCTATATTACACGGGGAAAGAAATAAAACCAAGCACACAGCAAAAGCAACACAAGGTAGGACGGAATCTGGACCTTTGATGTTCACATCATTCACGGCTCGCCTAAAAACGCCACTAATGATGTTTGCTACGCGAAGGGTCTCATTGATTACCTGAAGCCGAAATGTTGCTAAGCCTTAATGAGAAATCCAATATGAAAATGACATGATAATTGCTTGAATATTTATTTGTGATAACACCCATTTTTCCAAAAGGAAAGGGAAAGAAAGAGAGAAGAAAGGACACCCACGCATTGAGTGAAAGGCATGGACTTGTAGTCGCTCCAGTCCAAGGCCTGGGAGTCTTTCTTCTTGGCCCTGATACCTTCGTGCTCTTCCTGAAAACAAACAAACGTACAAGCTGTCGGATAGACATGCAAGAAAGAGGGGTCTCCTCAATGTTCCTAAGGGCATTTAAGTGCACCCCCCACCACCAAGTGGGTAATTTGGTAATTGAAGAGTACATTGGGAAGGTTCGTCTGGGGGCCATAAAAGGCATAGTTCCCTAGGTAAGGGGCCTTTGTCTTTACCCTTGGTAGAAATACATACTGTGTAAAGGACTTTTCCCATTTTTCCCCTTCTTTATTAAATCGTCATGGATTTGGTTGGGCCATCCACTAACGGCAAGAAAATCATGTCCATAACATGACCTGGGAATGAGTTTAACTTGTCCAAACTCTTCTAATTATAAACAATAGATTATATGGTCATTAGATTTTATTTTATTACAGCAAAATTCAAAATTAATATGATCCAATGGGGAACCGAATTCGACAACTTGCAGACGAAATTAGATGTTGAAAAGAGAGCATTGCTATTTTCCTATCGGAGCAGTTGACAAGGAAAGTATCTCATGGTCCAAGAGAAGTCTACAAATCGGTGGTTGAAATTGTCCAGAAAACAGCCAAATAGCGTCCACACGGTATAAAGAAGTGAGGAGTTTGTCGACCAACTGATCCTCCTGTGGATGGAATATTGAGAGAAACGGCATGCATTTCATCGTGTGGCATGAGCATGGAAAATGAGGAGAAAATTTATGCATGAATTGACAAGAACACCCTCATCTGGAGAACCTTCCTTGGAAACAATTATTGAAAATTTGTGGGTTACAGAAAATATAAACTTGCACAATTATATGGAGACTTTTTTAATGTTGAAGCACACATGTATTTCTAATTGGAATAATATTTAATATTTTAGCTACACAAACCATACCAAGTATGATTATTGATTCGGATCTTGCTGAAATGTTAGTGTGTGAAAAATTATAAAAGTACTAAAATTAAGTAATTTACAATGACATTTTCATATATTATAACATTTACAATGATTCGAACCAATCACTTATATTTGTTATCATAGATATTTTTGTTATCCTAAAAATTAACTTGGATGAAAATCTATTTGGCAAAAAAAAAAAAAACTCACAAAATTATATAGAAACAGTTTTTGTTAATGTCCAAATAGACATGGATTTCTAATTGAAATAATTTGAATATTGTGATTAAAAATATCATACCAAGTATGATTGTTGGTTTGGATTTTACTGAAATATCATAGTTTATGAACTGAAAAAAAAGGCATATGGCGTAGCAGATGGTTTAAATTACATCAATATGCATTAATTAGTTTGACTTGCATAAAAATCAATGGTAAAAAATACATTAATTAATTTGATTTGCATAGAAAATCAATGGTAAAAAAATTATGATTTTAAAAAATAAATTATAGGACTGGTAACTTAGATCTAATAAAAAAATCATGGTTTGTGAGAACTTGTGAAGTTTTATGATAAAATTGGGACCACCAAAGAATTTCGGTGAAGCAAAGTGCTCTGCCCGATGTCTCTGCTATTTTCTTCCTTATAAACCAAAACCAAATGCATAATTTCAAGTATACTTCAACAAATCTTAAAAATTTAAGCATGCAGAACATGAGGACATGCGATGGTTTTGCACATTAATTTTCAGCAGGGTAGTACTATGTACAACCCAAAACTCACAATCCTGATTGTTTCAAGAACTAGAAAAAGATAAGATAAAAAAATTCAAACGTCTAAATCCAAATCGATATATAAAAGTAAAAAAATCATTAAGTGACAACGATCATTGCGATATTTTGAACATGGATGTGGCCCATCGAAAATTCTATTCCACATTTTCTAGAATAATAGTCCATTGAAAGCTAAGTTTGGACTATATGGCTCATACAGTGTAGGATCAATAATAGACCCTAGAGAGTGAATGTGAACCATGACATTTTCGCAAATTTTGTTGAAAGAGATAATAGAAGAAAGAAAAAAGGAAAAATGGAAAATTTTTAAAAAATAAGAGAGAAATGGAGAAAAATACCTTGAGAAGAGCGAGTGCAGAAGGGGTTTCGGTGAGGTATTTAACGGCGAGGGTCATGATGGTGGAGGTGGTTTCATAGCCAGCCACCAGCAGCGCCAGCAAGAAGTCCACCGCTTCTTCCTCCGAGAATCCTCCATCGCCCTCCAATAGCAGCGCTGCCAACATGTCCTTCTCCTCTTCATCATCATCTTCCCCTTTTCTCTTCCTCCTCTCTTTCCTCTCCCTCACCCTCTCTCTCAATGCCTCCGCCACCTTCGTCCTCGCCTGCGGTTTTTCCACACCCCCGACACGCACACACACACAAAACAAAACAAAACAAAACCAAAAAGGAATCCAAGTCAAAAGGCTATTGCTTTGTGACCCAAATCTTCATCTGTGAACTAAGACCCACAAATTCAAGAAATGCAAGTTCTTGCAATCATATCATTCACTTTCCTTTTATTTATTTATTCTGCATGTGCCATTTCATGGTGGAAATCTATCTACTTATGGCACAGGGTGGGTGGGTCCCACCGAAGACTGCACGTGCGGTGGATCTGGCAGAGGTAAGGAGGGTTGAGTTCAAAGGAAGAAAAAGGGAAAGAGAAAGGGAAAACCTGCAGAGCACGGCCGTAGGTGGTGAAGAAGAAGGGAATCGGGAGAGAGAAGAAGCCTTCTATGAGCAGAAGATACTCCTTCCTCAGGCTCTCCGTCCACTCCCCTGGATCAAAGCTCATCAGCTGCTTCACCGTCAACTCAAACGTTATCTGCGCTTCCACATCTTTCACATTCAATTCCAAAGCGATAGAAATAAAACACAACCACCATCTAAAACAAAAAAATAATAGCAATAAACTAACGAACCGGGCAATCAAAATTCGAAATCTTCTGATATAGAGATAGAAAAATAGCCCGGCGTGGGGGGGGGGGGGGGGGGGGGGGGGGGGGGGGGGGGGGGGGGGGGGGGGGGGGGGGGGGGGGGGGGGGGGGGG